>OVAP01001870.1:0-21702 GCA_900406295.1 Aurinia saxatilis | reverse complement strand
CCAGTCCATGGAATCGATTTTGCTTCACCAAGGCGATCATCGGTGGTGTGATTTCATTGTTCTGGCCAAGTACATGAGCAGGACAGATGGCTGCTCGGTTTGAGTAGAAGGAATGTGGAGTATCTGATGCTTTAATGGTAGTTCTTTGTTGAGGGTTAGTGCGCAGCTCCTTAACTTCCTCCTGCATCTTCTTAATCATCTCAAGAAGCGCATCATTGTTGTTGTTGTTTTCTGCCATTGCTGCTGATTTCGTCTTAAGTAGCCGGTTGTTTTTTTCGAGTTTCTCTAGATCGGTGTGGTCTAAAAGATCTTTAGAACAGTCACTCCTCAAGCGCATAACATGAAACACCAAAGATAAAAAAAATAAAAAAGAAACTAGTTAGTAAATAAGTAAAAACCAAATAAAAATGCAAATAAAATAGAATTCGAATAAAAACTAGTATGCTTAGTTATTTGGTCCCCGGCAACGGCGCCAAAAACTCGATACACAAAGGTTTTACCGTATGTATTTCTAACTGCAAGTGCACAACAAATGTAGCTATAGTACTTAAGGATCGAATCCCACAAAGACCGAAAATTAATATGCAACTAGTCTAAATAAATTCTAAATAAATGCAAGTGATTGGTTTTAAGGTTTCCTACTGTAAACTATCACAAAGTATGATTTAAAGGGGTTTTAAATCTATTAAAAGGCTGCTAGGCTATTGGGAAGTTCAGTTAAGATGATTAACCTACGGCTGGAAATCGATCAGTGTCGATCGACACCAAGGTGGTGTTGATCGACACCTCTCGGACAGGAAGACATGTTTCAATTAATTCTCGNCTAAACTAGCATGAAGGTCGTTTCCAATTGTTCAACTAGCAAGTTATGACCAAGTCTCCTTCAGAAACGACCTACTAGCTCTCTTAAGGTTAATTCTAGGGATTTATCAACACTCTCATGTATAATAAATCACCCTAAATCAATTGCTTAAGATGGACAACCCTAAACAATGCATTGAGAACACCCTAGAGAAGAATCAATCTAAGAGACATGTAATCATGATGAACCATGGTTAAAACATCCTAACCTATTGAACCCTAAGCCTAACAAGTGAATTACTCAGACATGGCTAAGGAATTCATCAAGCAAATCAATAGAAAAGTAATTTTGCAATAAGATAACTAAAAGGGTGTAAGAAAATCTCCCTTACAAAAACTCTTAAAGATAATTAAAGCACGAGCCTAAACAATGGCTGTAAAGAAGTATTTATAGGGACTAGGATGGATTTTAGGTTTAGAGAATTAACATAAAAGATTAAGGAAAATCTTCATCTCAGATTTAAGGAAATATAATAATTTCTCCGCATGGTGTCGATCGACACCTTCTCTGTTTTCTTTCCATTTTTTTCGTTTCCTTAATTTGCTCCATAATTCTTCTAGATCCTTCCCAAGCTTCAAAACCTCGTCCATGCACCTAAAATGACTCACTTGGACTTTAATAATAATATATAGACTCTAAAACATAAATAATTATATATTTATTATGATAAAAACCGGTAAAATATGAGGTATATCAATCGGTGGGCCTCTGCTCCGGTCGATTGGGCCTTCATGTCTTGTGGGCTTCTGGATATTCCTTCAATAATTTAGGCTTAACTTCTTACTCCTGAGGGCTAATGACTCGATTCCAAGCTCATGTTAAAGCTAACTTACGTGTTTGATTGTCCTAACTCCTCACTTCATTCCAAAATAAACAGCTCCTTCATCCGGGCTTGGATTTCTGATGTTGACTTGTTGGACTTAGTAAAAAACGCCCATTTGCAACCTAAAATGAATTGTTTTCACAAAAACACTTTGCAAAAAGAAAAGTATGAAATCTAGTAGTTTATGTTTCAAATCAAATAGTTTCTTTAATAAAAACACCGAAAAATCATATCGAAAAGCGGTAAAATATCATCACTATCAAATCCCCCAGACTTAGCTTTGTTCGTCCTCGAACAAACACATGCTAAGAAGGGAAATAAGTTTGAAAAGTTAGGAACTCGTTTACTTGTACCACAACTTAGAGGCGCAGCTTCGTGATGGTCATCTCGACAATCCTACCAAAAGTTCTTGTCTCATACTCCCACCACAACTCTCCCAACTGGTCCAACAGGAATCTCAACTTGCAAATACCCTAAAGGTACCAAAATTCTGACTCTCTACATTCATTTATTTTGCGTGAGCTTTCTTACTCGAAAATATCAGCTAGGTAAAACCTGGCTCAGTGTGTAATGAGAGGGGGCTAATATTTAGAGGTGAGGCTAGTGTGTTTAGGGTTTACCGTACTCAAGAGAAATGCGACATGTTTGCAAAAAAGCAAGAGAGATCGGACCGCTTGATGGTACAGTTTCCCAATCACTCTCTCCTTAGCTCATCTTGTTCCCCCCTGAACTTAGATTCTTCAAAGGAATCTAAAGTCTTCTTGAACCTCCTCGTACTCCTTTAAATGTTTCCCACCTTTCTTCATTTTGACCCCTGATTTCCCTACCTTTTTTGCTACACAAGTATGGATCATAAAGCTTTTTTTTTTTTTGAATGAAGCTTTTACCATATGGAGCAACACACGAATTTTACCTTGATTTTGATGAATTGTTACCAGGGAAATCAGTTTTAAAGCCTTCTCTTGAATCTCCATGCATGTATTAAGATCATAGCATGCTTTTTCGCCAATCTCCACGAGTGATTGGAAAATTGCGTTGGTCTCACCTCTCCGGCCGTTTTACACATACTGCATATAAGACAAGAAAGAAAAAAAAAAGACTGCATGGGGTTTGAAAAGAGGTTAGGTTTATGGGTATGGTAGCAAGTTAAGATAAGTTGACCATTCAGGATCAGCAAGAGAGTGGTAAAGTTGATAAGAAGTCCTGAATGGATTTGTTTTCCTAGGCTAATACCTCCATCAAGAAAGATTTATAGTCCGTTTTAGGTCCAAATGAAATAGAGTAAAAAATCAGAATTATTAAAGTACGTGCAAACCGAAATGTGTTGGGGACGCTTGAGTATGGGGTTTCTGAAACAAGTGCCTCGGGGCGGTGTTGTAAAAATGGTCACTAGGCCGTTGTTCCAGTTNCCCCCCCCCCCCCCCCCCCCCGGCAAACTTGAATAACATCGTCTCCGTTGACAAGCTGTGAGAGCAAAATGGGAATTGAAATGGATTAAAATGGAGATGGAAAATTGTTCCCTCGTTGTCTTCAAGTGTATCGAATGACCTTCTTTGTCTTATTGGAATTTAAATGACTTTACTGGTATATGAGGAGATTTATACCTGACGACATCAGTATATCATCATTTGCCGTGTTGATTAAGGAAATGTTCATCTCTCTGAGTCTTCATCGATCGATGCAGCCATCAATCGATCGAATCACAACGTGATTCTCCCGATTTTTTACTCTCCCTCTCTCGATTAGTGTTGAAGCACGCATCATTCTCCTAGATCACCAGTTGATTCGAATCAGTGGCCTATGGTTTTCCATGGAAAAAGTAAAATGGAGCTTGTGAACTGCAGACGATCGATCGATTGCTGTTTAAGGCGATCGATCGATTCTGTATCCTCATGGCTGAATCCTTGAATCTTATTTCCTGAGACATGAACAAATGCATTAAAAGTAAACTTAATCTAAGACGTACCAGTGGGTTGCCTCCCATTCAGCACTTTTGTTTAATGTCGGTTAGCTCGACTTCTTGACACCATGTTAATCGAAAGAATCGAAAGGTTGAGCCAATGCGCCTCTAATTATTCTCTTGTTTGTGCGAAAAGCCAAGCATGCAGAGAAATACACAGCCGCCCATAGAAAATGGACAAAAGTTTTTGCAAAGAGACTTAAAGCAAACATGGTGTGCATCTTGAAATTATCTTTAACATTTAAATTGTCATTAGATTCAAAAGCATTTGTCCAAAAATATAAAATCAATACCACTTTTAAATAAATTTTGAGGAAAAGAATTAACTTAATAACCTGTACTGTGGGGATCTCCATAAAGTTTTTGATGGGTTCATTTTTACTATGTAGGACATGTTGTTTAAGCTCAAGTTCCGTCTTTGATTTTTTATGTCTTGCTTTGTGAAACAATTTATGGATTTCATCTTTAGACCCACATGGCTCGTGATCAGTTTCAACACCTAGGCCAAAACAACTAGAAGAAGATTCTTTGTTAGAATAAAACAAGTTGTTTCGTAAGAGAATACCTGTTTTTCATCAATTATTTATAATGAATCTTCATTTCCAGTGACTTGGATATGAGCATGCTCCCTGTTTTTGACGAAATCAGGATCTCCATTGATGAAATCAGGATCTCCATCGTAGATATCGATAAGTGCATAATCATATATTCCTTTGTTGAAAGCATCTCGAAGTTTACTGAGAGTGTCATGAAGCTCTTCTTTAGGCTCAGGTTTCGATTCTTCAAGCTCGGAATCATTGCTATTTTTACAACAAGAGAAACTCATAATGCTAGGTTCAATATCACAATTGAAAGGGGGATACCTCTCGTCTGTGGTTTCCAAATTAGAAGAAATTTGGATATCTTCAAATTGTTCTTCTTTGTTCTCCATTCGATCGGTTGACATCTTAGATCGATCGAATGAGACACTTCTTTCATTCGATTGAGTTTCTGATGTGTTGTAGTTGAGAGCAAAACAACCTTCACAAGATAAATCTTCATTGGTAGATGATTCCAAATGAAGCTTATCTTGAAAGTTTTCTTCGACTATGTTATCATGACGAATCTCGTGGATATCTTCCACAACTTTTTTATGGTCCAGTCCTTTCCCTTCTTGCTTTTATTTAAGGCTGGAATCAGAAAAAAGTGGCTTCTTTGATCGAACATCGAAGATGCTCCAGAATTCAAGATCAATCTTTTCAAGCCTAGAGGACTCTTCTCCAGAATTTTTTAAGCTCTCCCCCACCTCTTGGTTCCATAGATACATAATCACATCCTCAAGGATTGGTGAAGATCCCATCTTTGTAGAGGTGTTGAAGTTCAGCAACGGAAACTGATTCATCCATCATTTTTTTCTTTTTCTTTTTCATCTGAAACAAAAGACAACTAAAAACTAAAAATGATTAAAAAAGGGAATAAAAATTAAGAAAATAGATAAGCTTAGGCTGGAGCTAGCTTGTTATGCTAGTGGTGCATCTGTTACTCCCCGGCAACCGCGCCAGAAAACTTGATGGGGATTAGTTTTTGCCCAAAATATTTTCTGCAATCGCACAGGTCTCGCAGTAGTACTTAGGGATCGTATCCACAAAGAGCAGAATGTACACAGTAGCACGTCCAACTTCACTCGAGCTAAGAAGCAAAATGAAATGGTTTTTGTTACGATCGATCGGTCGCATGAACTGATCAATCGGTTGAAACATCTTTTGGTCGATGGCAGATTATGAGGTCGATCGATCAATGCCTGAAATGACTAATACCAAATAAAATGTGAGATAATTTAATAATAAAAAGCGTTAGGAAGTCATGTAATGCATCAGAGGATCACAGTTTGAATTATTCAGGGTAGTAACTATGTAAATCCTAGTTTAGGCTATATAGTTGAAATCACTAATAACTAACTATCCTTATGGTCAGGCTTAGCTAGTCTAGTTCAATTGGTATCCGAGTTAACTCTGACATATATCTTTTCAGAAAGAGAACTTATGGGCTGATCAACCAATTAATCTAGGCATTAAGTTCAAGAAATCAAATTCTACTAGATTATAAATAGTAAAGCTTTCACTATCAAGTTCTGGATCTCTTACTCTAAGTGGTGTATTAGTAGCAGATTTATCCTATGATTTATATTAAGTCCTGATATGAGATTAAGCCTATAAACTATTCATTACATAGTCATATTGTCTATCTATCAAACCATGATTCCTCCTAGCCAAACCCTATTCCTAACTAAAAGACTATTCAAACATGGTAAAAGTAGACATGATGACAATGAAAATTGCTTGTAGTAAAAGAGGGTTCATAATAGCTTCTCTGGAATGCAGAGATTACAAATTTCTTCCTTGAAGCAATGATCAAAGCAAATAAAGCAAAGAAACTGAAAAAAACTAATAAACTATAAGCCTGGATGCCTGGAAGTTTTTGAGAGATTTCTGATGTTTATCTCAGACTTCAGTCTTATGTATTTATAGGGGAGAGGGTCTATATGTTAGCCGAGATAACATCTAAATATTTGGATGAGAATAAAAATATTTTTGTTTATCTTCACTTTATCGATCGGTCGTAGCTATCCTCACCGATCGACTGAGATCTTTCAACGCGTTTCTGAAGATTCAATATCTTCTAAGTTTATCTCCAATGTAACCAAATATCTCTCCAAATGCAACGATGTATATTTGAATTTGTTCTCGAACCTTCTCTGACATAATGGGCTTCAATCGTTCGGTAGGCCTCTGATCCGGTCAGTTGGGCCTTCATGTATTGTGGGCGTCTGGATACCCCTTCAGTAATTTGGGTTTAACTTCTTAGTCCTGAGTGCTAATGACTCGATTCCAAGCCCATGTGAAAGCTAACTCAAGTGGATTGATTTTCCTAACTCCTCACTTCATTCCAAAATAAACATCTCCTTCATCCGCGCCTGGACTTCTGATGTAGACTTGTTGGACTTGGTACAAAATGCCCATTTGCAACCTAAAATGCATTATTTTCACAAAAACACTTTGCAAACGGAAAAATGTAAAACCCAGTAGTTTATGTTTCAAATCAAATAGTTTCTTTAATTAAAACACTAAAAAATCAGATCGAAAAGCAGTAAAATATCATCATTATCAAGCAATAACCAATGTAGATAAAAAAGATAAAAAATAATGAAAAGAACTGAAAAACTATTTAGCATGGATGCCTGGAAGCTTTGTGAATTTCGTGGTCTTTCTTTATGACTGAAACTTCTGTATTTATTGTGCAAACGGTCGAGGAGTAGGCCGAGATGAATCAGGAAGAAGATTTGGATAAAGATCCAAATATTTGTGCTTATCAATCCCCAATCGGTCGATTGATATTAATTTAATAGATCGATCATATCTGAAAACGCGTACTCTGAATCTTCTGAATCTTCTATGAATATCTGCAAAATCTCTTATTATATCCCCATATGCAACGGTCCTTATCTCAATTTGTTCTCGAAACTTCTTGGAAATATTGGCCTTGATCGATCGGTGGGTCCCATGCTCGTACGATTGGGCCTTCATCTTCAGTGGGTTTCTTGATACATCTTCAATGATTTGGGCTTAGAAGAATTCATAGCTGGAACCACTCTTATAGCAATACATTATCATTCTTATGTTATTCAGTCTATGTATAGTAAAAAAAAAAAATAGCAAAAAAGAAAAAGAAAAAACAAAATTCAGGTCAATAGGCTTAAGAGTGGTTAGAAATTGTGTATTATGATAGTTCTCTAGGTTGTGTCGATGTGTATGAGATGATGGTGAATCGGTCTAAGTGAGAGTTTTGATTCTCAAAAATTGGGATGGGTATAATGGAAGAAATTTCTTGTATGCATCAATTGCTGTTTTCTTCCTTGCTTTTGCATCATTATAGCATTCTTGTTTTTTGATAATTAGTCGCCATAAACTTTGATACACTTAACTCTTTCTCTTTTCATCTTGAGTCTTTTTCCATACCAAACCAAATGTTGTGATCATTTGTCCATTTTTTAGACTGCGCCTGATTGTTAATTGAATGTTAAAAGGATGATGTATAGGAATCGAGTGGGATCATCCGCATTAAGCTTAAAAATAAAACTGGAGTTGTGATGGGTGTTCTAAGCATGAATGAGTAAGAATTTCGCATATCAAAGATTAGCGTTAATTCGAATCCGTCTTTGGAACTTAGTACACATTCTTTCTAGATATGAGTCCCCACCTTCAAACCTTTCTTCTTTTCTTTGGTCTTTGTTGTTTGCTTGCGGACAAGAAAATGTTAAGTTTGGGGGAATTGATGTATTGCGTTTTTGACATGTTTTAATCCTTGTTTTTCCTTTGTTTTTCGAGTCTTATGGTTTTTTTAGAGTCTTAATAGGTTCTTAATGCATTGGAGCTTGAATTAAAGCTTTGGAATGAACATTTGAGGCAAAAGGATGAAAACATGTGGAATAACAATGCAGAACCAGTTTGAAGTGTCTTAAAGATTTTGTCAGATGAAGGTCTTTCCTTAGAAATTTCAATCTCAAATTTTGACACGACATAGGAAGTTGAGTTAGCTTCACTTTGGCGGTTGTTTCAAGTCATTCTGATTAGCGGTTAAGAAGATATGACTGTTTTATTGAAGACATGTCAATTCCATCCGAGAGCCAAATATGGAAAGTCATCAATTACAAGATTTTCTCCTATAAAACCCCATTCTCTTATTTCAGACAAACCATAAGCCTCCTCTAAGCCTCCAGAGTCCAGCCTCCAAAAAAATCCTTTTAGCTTTTCTCTTTGATTTCAAAACACTTAGTTCATCCCTTTTGATATTTTTGGTGTTTGGAGCTTGTTCTTGAAGACTTTCATTCATACCTTGTCTTCCATTGTTGAGAAGTTTTCTTAAGTCTTTCTTTTATTATAGTTTCAATAAAGTATTATTCAGTCATGTTATTCTTATTTATGCTATTGATTTGTGTTCTTTGCATCATGAGTGAGTAGTTAGCTAGTTAGATTTAGGGGGTTCTTAGGGATTGTGGAATTTGAAGTTAGACATAAATAGATAGTGATTTGGATCCTCCACCTTATGTTATGCTTAAAGGCTTGAACTGAATTGATCACTTAGTTCTTGATGTTACGTTTAATCTAGCCACCAAAAGTGTTTTAGATTGCTTGATCTACATTAGGTGAGCAAATTGTCCTTAGCCAACGAAAGTTGATGCTAAGGCAATTTGTGGACTTATCAAACCATTGATTTTGCTTCTTTGCATTTATTAAGTTCATGCGAAAGTTTAGATACTTGATATGCTTAGGAAAGTGATTGGTGCCACGAGAGCGGATTAATTCTATATTTATGTTTAAGTCGAGGTTGGTTATATTGAATCTGAATAGATGTCTAGCTCTTATCCATTTCCCAACTAAATTCCCTAAGTCTAGCATTTTTATTATCATTGAATTAAACCAGTAGAATTTAGAAAACAAAATCCTTAATTGATTATCTTAGCTGAATAACATTAATTTATTAGATGACTGTAGACTCTCGGAATATGTGGTTCGACCCTTAGCTATACTACATTTGTTAGTTAGTCAAGGATTTTATCTTGATATAGACTTTTGCCTCATCAATTTTGGCGCCGTTGCCGGATTTCATAGCTTTACCTGTAGCTAAACGATTAATATTTAGTCTAAGAAGGTTAAATACTTTTCTTTCTCGTTTGCTTTTCGTTCTTTCAGGTGTATGCTAATGAGAAGTCAGGGCTCTGACAATCTCCTTGGCTTCCCAATCGACGAGCTAGCGCGACAGGAAAGACAACTCCGGCGCGATAAGAAAAATTTAGTCAGAATGGGTGACAATATCGACAACGCTACCTTGCTGGACTGGCTAGAGCAGCATATGACACTCATTCAGTAGTAGCTGCAATGACCTCCAGCGCAGCCCACTCTTGGTGGAGCAGTCAAGCCCCACACTTTCTATCGGAACCACTCTGCCATAGTACCTCCCACCATCAATCGTCAAGACTACGATGTCAAAGCCGAGCTCGCGACCCACGATGAGAGCATGGAACGTGCGGGCCATGACGAGAGATAGGCTCGAGCGAGTCACAATGCGTGGTCAGGACTCGCGGGCTACACCGGGGAGGAATTTCCGCAGGCCATGATGAGAGACTTGATCTTGCAGGCCACAACTTGAAGGTGAGACGTGCATGCCACAAAAATGGCTTGGACGTGGCTCACGGGCTATGGAGAGGCTTGTCAGCGGGCCATGGCTCGGAATTAGCTCGCAGGCTATGGAGAAACTTGTCCGCGGGCCATGGCTCGGACGTAGCTTGCGGGCTATGGAGAAGCTTGTCCGCGGGCCATGGCTTGGACGTAGCTCGCGGGCTATGGAGAGGCTTGTCCGCGGGCCATGGCTCGGACTTAGCTTGCGGGCTATGGAGAAGCTTTTCAGCAGGCCATGGCTCGGACGTAGCTCGCGGGCTATGAAGAAGCTTGTCTGCGGGCCATGGCTTGGACGTAGCTCGTGGGCTATTGAGAGGCTGGTCCACGGGCCATGGCTTGGACGAAGCGCGCAGGCTACGGAGAGGCTGGTCCGTGGGCCATTGCTTGGATGTAGCCTGCCGTCAAAGGAGCATGGATGATCTCGTTGGCCACGGCAGGCATGAAGCTCGCACATGAAGAATGTGGGATGGTCTGTGGCCCAGACCGGGACGTAGCTCACCTAGTAGGAAGGCACGATGGTCTGTGCTCCAGACCGGGATGTAGCTCGCCTGGAGGAATGGCCGGATGGTCTGTGGGCCACAGAGAGGTCCAGTTTGCATATGACAATGGTGAGCTTGTCCCGTGGGCCGTAACGCGGGATTTGGCTCACATGACAATCTCGGCATCTTCATACGATTCCCTGCGGGTCCGTCTCATGTCCGAACATTCAATTGACCATAGGAAGATCGAATTGGTTTGTCTAAGAAGGTTCGGGACCCGCAACAAAACCTAGCTAGCACATTGCTTGGTGAGGTCTGACGACGGCCCACTAACCAGATGTCCATAGAATAAGCTCGATGGTTTGTTGCGTACGTTTATAGAAGGTCTAGCCCATGGAACAAGCCAAAGGACTTGTCTCGCGAGCTAAGTGCCTTGCACGGCCCGTGGGGTAATCCATGACCGTGGTCCATGGGCCGTGCCAATCGTGTAGTCCGTGCGAGCTTGTATCGTTACGAATCGATAGTCCTTGACTGTAATGTTCGATGGTGTGGACATATGATTAGCTCATGGGCCGTAGTAGCGTTTTGTGGCAAACATTAAGCCGTTTTACGCTATCAATCTTTGGGGGTGAAATCCAAACCCCACAGTTAGCCCCCCAAGTCTCCATCACTTTGTTAGCTATGGGGAGTTTGAGTGTAGCTTGAAGATTGATACGTTGCCGCTTCGGAGTGGGCCACGCCGCGTACTATGCCGCATACAAAAACTGGAGTGTTGCCCTGACTCGTTGATCGAGACGTATGTAGAAGTTTTCCCTCCAAATTCTTCTATTTAAGAGACTTCACCCCTTCATTTTTGCCAAAGGCAAGGTTTATTGAAGTTCAGAAGTTTTCCAGAGTTAACTCTTTGCTCTCTCCTTTGTTCTTCGCGTTCTTCATGATGTTACATGATAGTTTTTTAGGATTTTAGCCTTGGTAGAAACTTGTAGAAATTGCCTTGTTTGGATGAATCGTTGAGAATCGAAGCGTTTGTAGCATTGAATCTTCCTGAACTTAGGAACTTCGTAGTTTGGCGTTATAATAGTATTATAATCTCGAAACACTATTAACCAATTGTATCTTCATCTCTCTCATCGTTTCCACTATCTTCTTTGTTCATCCACCCATTCATTCTCCATTCTTTCTTCTTGCCATCCTTAGAGAGAAAATTGGCAATTTGAGAGATGGATGAGGTAGAGGATGGTATGTTCCTTAGTGAATGGGTGAAGGAGAGAAAGCAGGCTGTGGCAAAGGAGAGGCATCGCAGGGAACATCTTGCGGGTCCCCAAGGTGAAGCTCGCACGGGAGTGTCAGTCCATTCACTGGCGGGCCAAGTTTTCGAGCGGTCCCGGGATGCGGGATTCCCCATGGCTCGGGCTGTGCGAGCTCCATTCTCGGTGGGTTCCTTCCAGGACCTGAAGCTCGCGGGATGGAAGAGACTGTATGGTGCACGGGCTTCGTCCCCGGTGGAGCCCACGTTGAAGCTCGCGGGGGAAAGGAAGCTTCGTGGCGTGCGGGCTTCGTCCCCGGTGGAGCCCACGGTGAGGTCGAAGCTCGCGGGGGAGAGGAGACTACCTGTCGCACGGGCTTCGTCCCTGGTGGAGCCCACATTAAAGCTCGCGGGGGAGAGGAAGCTTTGTGGCGTGCGGGCTTCGTTTCCCGGTGGAGCCCACAATGAGGCTGAAGCTCGCGGGGAAGAGGAGACTTCGTGGTGCGCGGGCTTCATCGAGAATGGGTCCCGGTCGTATGGTGTTGAAGGTCACGCGGGTCCCGGAGAACATGTAGCTCGCGTGTGAGGAGACTTCCCTCAGCCCGCAGGCTACATGACGGTGGAGCCCACAGGCGTGGACCTGGCCCGTGGAGCTTGGCTCTTTGGAGATGATGCGGGCTCCAACTTGGTGAGGACCCATGCGTGAGGGGACCAAGCTCGCGGGGGTAGGTTGTCCGGAGATGGTGCGGGCTACGCCTTGCCTAGGGCCCATGTAAGCGAAGATATGGGTCACTTGGCTTGGGATTCACATGGTAGGACGAGTCAAGAGCGTCTTGATCGCCATTTGAGCGAGTTGGTTGATGACGGTCTTGGTGGGTGTAGTGAGCATCTTGATCAAGGTATGTATTCTCTCAGGAACCAAGCCTTAGGAGATAACGTGCTTAAGAGGTGTTTCGCGGGTAATGATAATTCCAAACCGAGGAGATGTCTTCTTAGTGAAATGTCGGATGACGAACCGTCGAGTTCTTCTGGTAGTAGTAGTGGGAGTAGCGATAAGATGGTTGACGGCACTCAGGATGATTACGGGATCCATAATATTGCCTTGCCAATGTTTGGGGACGATGAGGAACCACATATTAATATCAAGTAAGATGCGGTGAAGGCTATGATTAAGGCCAAGCGGGCCATCCTAAATAACCAAGCCAAACGTCCGGATGTGAGGAGGATTGCACCGGACCCGCCTGGATCCACATTGTCTGATAGATTTTCTATTGCCAAGCTTCGGAAGGTGTTTCTTATTCCCCACGACGTGGAGATCATCATCCCATCGCCTTCTGATCGTATCGAGAGTGCTCCTCCAGGCTACTTCTGTATGCTGGAGAGCTTCTTTTATGAAGCGTTGTTGTGGTTACCTCTTCCGGATCTCTTTGTTGATTTCCTAGCACACTACAAGCTATGCATATCTCAGCTTCCTCTCAATGGACTCCGACATCTGGTTGGGACCATGGTTCGCTGCATCTAATGTGGGGTCACAGTGAAATCCGATTTCCTATCCCATGCATTGTCGATCCGTCCCACTAGCAAAATTCGGTTTACATATGCTATCTCGGGGAAGCGGGGCCAAGGTATTATTAGAGGTCTCCCAGGGAAGGTTTACCACTGGGATGAACATTTCTTTTATGTCAAGATCGATCGTCACTCCATTGAGGGTGGTGGCTTTCATCAAGTTAGATCCCAATGGGGCCCTAAACATTTGGCCCACTCGTGCTGCTTCTTTAGAATACATGCATTATTCCTGAAATTTATGAATGTTTATCTAATCTTCATTGTTTTTATTTATGCAAAGCACCACATCTCGTTCAGGGGAGTGGAAGGTTGGTCGTTGCTGCTTCAGACCTTACGAGCGAACTCCACTCACTGGAAGAAGACTTTCTCCTTGGATAGGGTGGAGCGTGTTCGCTTACGTGGGACCGGTTTTGAATCTCCTATCTGTTCAGACAAGACATTTGAGATTGTGAACGCGAGAATGACTCTCATGGACATGATCCTTCAAGGGAAGACTGTTGGTGAGACTGAGGCACAGTCCGGAGTGTCGCAGGCTGGTCGTGCGGGTCCTGCAGCACGTTCCGGTAGCTCGTCGCGAGGGACGGCCAGTGAGACTCCGAGAGTTGACAAGGGCAAGGGCGTTGCTGTAGTTGGCCCACGCAAGAGGACAAGGAAAGCGAAAGATGCTCAACCATCGGTGGTTGAGAAGGAGGTCCCACCCCCGGATGTTGTTCCTCCGGAGTTTGACAGGCGTCCGGTTTGGGGAGCCATTCGTTCCGGTAGGGTCCCTTGAGCATCGAGACTTGTACATGGATGCATCCACTGCTGGCATGGATGTGAGTGATCTCTTGACTCTATGGACTGTATTTTTTGCTAAGGACTAACTTGTTGTTTTGTTGAAGTTCATTGCCTATCAGAATGCGCTGGTGAATGCGTACCAGGCTGATCTCCACGGGGCCCGTGCGGAGTTTGATGAGCTTAGGAAGATCCAGAGGTCCCACGAAGACCAGCTCGCCGAGTTAAAGGGGAAGTCTGCTAGCCATGATGAGGAGGTTGCGCGGCGGACCGAAATGGCGGAGAAAGAGGCAAAGCGGGCCCTTCGGCACAAGAAGAAAGCAACGAAGGAGGTAGCCAAAGCTATGGCGCTCAAAGGTTAGGTGAAAGGGATCAACGAGAAGTTCCTTCACCACATTGAGAGCACCCATGCCAAGGTTGTTAGGCTTAAGGAGGAGTTCAGCGGCCCGATGTGTCTTCACCATCAAGTTAGCTATCTATGTGTATTAGCCATGACGTGTGTGACTTGTTCTAACTTTCTTCTTCTTTCTTATGATAGGCTGAGAACTCCTATCAGATGGTCCGGATGTTGAGAGGTGCGGACCCGTCTGTGTTCGATGAGGTTGAGGCCGGCGTGGCATCGAGTCAGATGAAGTACAAGGATTCTGTTGCTGAGTACAACGACTTTGTGGGTGAAATCACTGAGGATCTGTCTAGGCTGTGCTCGTTGGACGCGAATGTGTTTGCCGAGGAGCCATGCTTGGTCGATGTCCCAGTCTTTGTTCGGGACCTGATGGAAGAGGACGAGTAGGTCGCTGGGGACCGCTTTTGTCTAGTTGTTTTTCTATGTTAAGACTTGGTATTTGTTTGCACGGTTGGTTGCGTATGATAACTCATTATGTAGTGCCTGGATGGCTTTATTCAATGTTTGGAATCTTGAATGTTTGAAACTCGGTAGTTCGTTTCATGATGTTTTTGTTGTGACTTGTAGCATTCGTCTGCTGTTTTCGAATAGTGATATGTTCTGAGTAGTGGGCCCATCGATAGTATGATGGATGCCCCAGCAAAATGTTTGTTTAAGGGTCAAGTTTATCAATCTCATCTCCGAGCCTACATTGTCACACTTGTTCTTAATGTGGTGGAGATTTCGCCTATGAGATGTATATGACCAGCATGATAGCTGGGTTTCGATGGGTCACTTAGGTGATCATAGCGATCAGGCTTTTTGTGGAGAAAGCTTAAACCGAATAATATCCCTCCTTCTGGCGATACATCAAGGATGTGCTGTTGATGACCAGCGTTGAGTTGCTGGGTTTTCAAAGACAAACTATTTCTTTTACACCCCCACTCTATCTAGTGGGGCAGCTTCCGACAATAGCTGTAGCGCGCTTTACCATAGTGATGGTGTTTGTGACCCTATATACATTGTTGTGGCCAGCAACAATGGGTGCGATTTTAAACGCTTGAAGGTTTTGTAACCTTCGTTCGTGAGCTGTGACAGGGTTGTTAGCTCAGTGCTGTTGTCGACAATGGTTTACGTTTTAAGAGATCTCGTGTGGGACCGTGTCGACGCAGCTTGATCACCACGAATCAGTCCTGAAGCCTCACTGCTCCCCGTCAGGAATAGGTTGGCAGCATGACTCGACTCGAAACAACATAATCGTAGCAGCGTGCTTTGTAAGGCATGGATGATTTGTTGGGGAAATGATGGAGGGACCCGAATATTTAAGTAAGAATGAAAGTAAGGCAGAGGGTTCCAACCTAAGTCTTAGTCGTTGCAAAGTATTCACTAGAATGAAAGTGGTGTGTTACCTGGAACATGGTCGGAGGTGGGTTCAGTGCTAGTAGATTGTTGATGTGGCCCACTGGAAATGTGCTAACGAAATTTTCCGTAAGTCACGAAAATTGAGTGGGAGTATATGAGTATACTACCCCACTCCCCCTTTTTTAGAGGAGGGGCCAACTGCACTTGTCGTGAGGACGAGCTCCCTACGTACCTAGGAAGGGGATCAAGTCGGCTCGTAGTTCAGTTACGTTGCTTTGGTGAGATTAAGCGTGGGACCGATGTTGAATATCGGTGCTTTGAGTTTCGGACGCGCTGGGTGAAGTGGATTGTTCGTCTGTCCTTGGCTTCTTGGGCTGCCTTTCGTCCTCATTGTTTCGTGTTGGCTTACGAAGCTTCTGTTCCGTCTGAAGGTAGAAGCGGGATTCTTTCTGGCTACCCCATAAGGTCTTGACCCCTGATGGGGTAGGGAATTTTACGCACAGATGGTATGTTGAAGGGACGGCCCGTATTGAGCTAAGCCATGGGGTTCCCATGATGGCACTGTAGATAGTTGGATGGTCTACTACCGAGAATCTGACGATCTTGGTCACTCCACCAGCCTGAACCGCTAGGTTGATTGTGCATATGGTCATGGTGGTTTCCACTGAGAAACATGTGAGCGGCCTTGGAGCAATGATGATGTCAGAGGGATCAATTTTCATGCGGCGTAGGGTCTCCCTAAAGATAACATCCACCGAGCTACATGTATCGATCTGGACTTTAGACATGTCGAAATCGTTCACCGCTAGCTTGATGACCAGAGAGTCGTTGTGAGGCTGATCAATTCCTTTGGCATCCCTTTCGGAGAAAGAGGTGGTGCACTCTGGATAGTTGGGACCGCCGGATGTCGATGGTGTTGTGTCCATGCAGAATTGTGAATCGCCCATGATCATGTTGATCCTCTGACGTGGACCCCCGTTTCGTTCATCTCCATCTGGTCGGTCCCACATTATTTGCAGTTCTATGTCGAATGTCCATGGGCTGGTGAATTTCGTAGAATGCGCTTTTGTCGAAACTGTATTGACTCTTTGGCCCGCCTTCTGAGCGTCCTCCTCCACGACCGAAGCCTCTGCCATCGCCCCTGCCAGAGTTCCTTGTTGTTGCTCGAGCAGTTGTATCTCCATCATCCACTAGATAGTTGTGGGCTCCAGGTCCCTCATGGTGGATGTTCTTGGACGACTGGGCCGGCTTCCTTGTGCTCGGTTGGGTGACAGACGGTGGTTGAGTGTTGTATGGGGTCCGCACTGGTGCGTGCATTGCCCGAAGGACCTGCATCTCTTCCTCATTCACAATGAAGCTATTGGCAAGATGCAGAGCGTCCTGGATGGTTGGCGGTTCATGTGTGGCTAGTTCCTTGCAAAACTCTGATTCATACCATAGTCCCTTCTTCAGGCCCCGCAGAGCTCCATGGTCGCTCATTCCTTCAACATGTGAGATAAGTTTCTTGAACTTAGTGATGAAAGAGCGGAAAGACTCTGTGGGTCCCTGCGAAATAAACCATAAATCAGCATCAGTAGTTTCCAGTCCCATGAAGATCGAGTACTGCTTGAGGAAAAAAGTTGTTAGCTTNGGAACAAGGTCGTTAGCTCATGGAAACTGATGATGGAGTTAGATGGTAGCCTGGAAAACCACTGCAGTGCGGGTCCCTTGAGGTTCTCGACGAACAAGAGACATAAGCCCGCATCTTCATGTCCTCTGGGAAACCTTGCTCGGTTCATGGCAATTCGGAACGATGTCAGGTGTTTCCTTGGGTCAGAGGTCCCATCATAGTTTGGGATTTTACTGATCTTTCCAGGGTCAGAGATCTGGGCCCCGGTGATGTGCGGTGTGAAGGGTGTGTTCTGGGATTCGGCCAGCACTCTGTCGATCTCTGGAGCTTGACGAGTTACCTTGTGAATCTGGGTCCGCACCTCCTGGATTGTAGCTTCCGTCTTCCGCATCGCTGCTCTGAGTTGAAGGATCTCGGCTTTGTTGATGCCAAGATGGTCATCCTCTGAGAACTCGTCAGCGTTGTATTCGTCATCCTGCATGGGCTGCTCGGTGGTCCCTGGTATGCTGGTCCGAGCAAGTGATGGTGATCCACACTCACGGTCACGACCGTTGTGAAGCTCCATGTTCAGGTCATCGGTAAGATCGACGAACCTTCCAGTGTTTTGAGG
The DNA here is from genome assembly GCA_900406295.1 of Aurinia saxatilis. Taxonomy (NCBI): domain Eukaryota; kingdom Viridiplantae; phylum Streptophyta; class Magnoliopsida; order Brassicales; family Brassicaceae; genus Aurinia; species Aurinia saxatilis. The sequence goes on along the minus strand of OVAP01001870.1, from coordinate 3,814 downwards.
ATTGGGGTCATGGGTCCCAGAGACTCCTTGAGTCGTTTGTTTGGGATCGACAGGCGAAGGTTGCAAGAAGAGCCTTCGCATGGAGTTTATCGGTTGGGACCGAGCAGCTAACTCTTCCAGGCGGGTTGAGATCACCTGGTTGAGTTTATCTTGCTTGGCGGAGCGCTCAGGCAAATCTGTGAGCATGGTGTTAACCATGTCACGGTCAGTTGGTCCTGGAGTTTTGGCGGTTGCGTCTGGCCCACTGTCTGATGGAGTTTCTTGAGAGTCTTCCGGGCTGATGATGTTGTTGTTGTCATCGTTGACGAGTGGGGCCCTGACGGATCCGTCAGGATTGAGCTGTTGTGCCGCAGGGGTCACCAGGAGCCTTGGTTGTTGAGTTGTATCCTTAGCTTGAACAAGGTAAGAGAAGTAAGGTCGCTTTATTGATAGCAAAGAGAATTCTTGAATACAAGTTGTTAAGACCTAAGCTATTCGAGAGAGAGAGAAGAAGATGACCTAAGACCTACGACCTTAGATCCTATATATACCCTAACTGAATCGTCTTTGGACCCAAACTCTTTCGTGGGCCACCTTTCATTTCCTGAAGATTTGCTTCCATTCTTCTAGCAGTCTTCTAGATAGTTTCCTTTCTCCTTAGATACTCCGATGATTCTATTCTCGAACCTTCTTGCTTGACGGCGCTCGGAATAAACTTTAAGGGTTTGTCTTGATGGAAGATGCAAATGGGCCCACGGACCTGAGTTGGGCTATCCGGCTTGTTATAAGTGTTTCTGGGCCCACGAGATTGTTGAGATAATCTCGTGAGTCGGATGTGTTATAATGATCACCTCATTAAAAACCTTAGCAAGGAAAACCACTTGGGAGAAACCTTGCCAAGGGAAAAAGAGTATGATCACGATGGTGAAAACTTCATTGTGGGTCCTTGAGTTCTTAATGGAACTAAGTGATGCAGTTGAACTCACGGGACGTGATGTTGCTAAGTGAGCAAAGCTAGCCCGCGGATTGAAATGTGACTGACCTTGTGGGCCATACGGATGACTTAGCCCGCGGACGCTCGAAGAGACTAACCTAGCTCGGGGGCTATAGAGAAGCTTGTCCACGGGCCATGGGTTGGACGTAGCTCGCGGGCTTTGGAGAGGCTTGTCCGCGGGCCATGGCTCGGACTTAGCTCACAGGTTATGGAGAAATTTGTTTGCGGGCCATGGCTTGGACGTAGCTCGCGGGCTATGGAGAAGCTTGTCCATGGGGCATGGCTTGGACGTAGCTCGCGGGTTATGGATAAGCTTGTTCGCGGGCCAAGGCTCGGACTTAGCTCACGGGCTATGGAGAAGCTTGTCTGCGGGCCATGGCTCGGACGTTGCTCGCGAGCTATGGAGAAGCTTGTTCGCGGCCATGGCTTGGACGTAGCTCGCGGGCTATTAAGAGGCTGGTCCGCGGGCCATGGTTTGGACGTAGCTCGCGGGCTATGGAGAGGCTGGTCCGTGGGCCATTGCTTGGACGTAGCCCGCGGGCAAAGGAGCATGGATGGTCTCGTGGGCCACGGCAGGCATGAAGCTCGCACATGAAGAATGCGGGATGGTCTGTGGGCCATACCGGGACGTAGCTCGCCTAGCAGGAAGGCAGGATGGTCTGTGGGCCAAACCGGGACGTAGCTCGCCTGGAGGAATGGCTGGATGGTTTGTGGGCCACAGAGAGGTCCAGTTTGCATATGACAATGGTGAGCTTGTCCCATGGGCCGTAACGCGTGATTTGGCTCACAGGACAATCTCGACATCTTCATATGATTCCCTGCGGGTCTGTCTCATGTCCGAACATTCAATTTACCATAGGAAGATCGAATTTGTTTGCCTAAGAAGGTTTGGGACCCACAACAAGACCTAGCTAGCAAATTACTTGGTGAGGTCTATCGAGGCACTCTAACCAGATGTCCATAGAATAAGCTCGATGGTTTGTTGCGTGATTTTACAGAAGGTCTGGCCCATGGAACAAGCCAAAGGACTTGTCTCGCGAGCTAAGTGCCTTGCACGGCCCGTGGGGTAATCCATGATCGTGGATTGTGGGCCGTGCGAATCGTGTAGTCCGTACGAGCTTGTGTCGTTATCAATCGATAGTCCTTCACTGTAATGTTCGATGGTGTGGACATATGATTAGCTCGTGGGCCGTAGTAGCGTTTTGTGGCAAACACTTAGCCATTTTACGCTATCAATCTTCGAGGGTGGAATCTGACCCCCACACAGGTTATTCCGTCGTGTCGAATGTACTCAAGCCAAGGTCGTTCGTTTGAAAGAGGAGTTGGTAGATTAGATGGCCATGCATTACCAGGTTAGTAGCATAGGTTACATGCTTGGTATATGCTTTGTTGTTTGTTCTGACTCGGTTTTTGTTTTTGTCGCAGGTTGAGGATTCCCTCGAGAAGATCAGGCTCTTGAGGGGTGAGGAACCTCCCGATCTCGTGGAGTTGGAGGCCGACATGCTCGAGAAGCAGTTGTTGTACCAGAAAGGTGCTTCCGAGTATGACTCCTTTGTCGATGAGATCGTCGGAGATATGTCGTCAATGTTTCAGTCGAGAGTGGGACTGTACAATGGCTCGATGGTTGAGGCTCCCATCGCTGAGGCCGATGTGATGGAGGAGGATGAGTAGGTCGCTGGGATTGTGTTATCCCTGTTATTTTCTTTAGACTTTTGGGGCTTGGTTGCCTGTTTGAGACTTGTTCTGTCGTATATGATAACTCAGAGATGTAGTGCCTGGATGGCTTTATCCACCGTACTTGATTTATCGTAGGGGCCCGTAGGTCCTTGGATGTTTTTAACTTGATGGATTGTTATGTATGAATGTTTTTCCATTAGACAAGTTAGGTGGTCCCACAGTCGTTTTTCGAGTATGACAGTGGGACGTTGATAGATTTTCGAGGGTTAAGTTTATAAACCTCAACTCCGAGTACTCACGTGCAAGATTATGCCTTAGCGATAGGAAGTTTTGCCCATGAGACATTTCAGACCAGCATGATAGCTGGGTTTTGGTGGGTCACTAGGCTTTTTGCGGAAAAAGCTTAAACCAGATCCCTCCTCGTGACGCTACATCGAGGATGTGCCCATGGGATGTAATGACCAGCGTAAAGTTGCGGGGTTTTCAAGACAAATTATCTATTCTACACCCCCCCCACTCTACACAATAGTGGGACCACTTCCAACAATATATGTTGTGCGCTTTATGTGAGAGCCGAAATTCTCACAACCAAAACTTGTAAAGTAATTTTTAGGGATCGTAACTTTCTATGGAAATGAATTAACGGATGCGAGAAAATGTTAAAGTGTTTATGCTTTATTGCTGAAGTACAAAAGATCGCGAGAGAAAGTCTTAGTGTTCTCTTGCGCGGAAAAAGATCGATCCTTTAAAATGAATGACTTGCTCTCTTTATATAGAGATTACAATCGAACCCTAGCTGTACGAGAATGAAGGAGATTCATGTTTATCCTCTAGATCCGCTCGTGATTCACCTTTATCTTGTTCGGCGGCTGCTCCGTTAGGTTAACTGTCCCGAGCTCGGCCCACGATACATCGAGGAGGTTTGCTCGGCCCATCGGGAGATCTAGCTCGGCCCATGGTGCACCGAAGAGGTCAGCTCGGCCCACTACGATTGCAGCTCGGCCCACGACAGAACGCAACTCGGCCCATCGCGCGGTGGAGGATCCAGCTCGGCCCGGGACGTGATGGACGGGTCAGGTCGGGCCGTCGTCAGATGGAGGGTTCAGCTCGGCTCACCGGGAGATCCAGCTCGGCCCATGGTGCACCGAAGAGGTCAGCTCGGCC
>OVAP01001869.1:0-21706 GCA_900406295.1 Aurinia saxatilis | reverse complement strand
AAGATAAATATATATATATATATATATATATATATATATATATATATATATTCATACCTTGCCATTCTCTTACCGAAATGAATCTTATCATGATATTACAGATTTGTCGACATGTTTCGCAACATAAGAAGTGACTTGTTAAGCATATTCACCCCAGACGGTTCACGTCAACCTTATATTCCTAAGAAAAATCAACATACAATTGTATTACAATCAGAATATTTCCGGAAATATTTTAAATATACTGTTCTTAATATATATACCATGTGTCTCGAAGCACAAATCTCAACTTCGTAAAAGATGCATTATTAGACAAAAAAAGAACAAAACATAACCAAGAGTTGCATTATACAAACCTTCACACTTCTTGAGCAAACCATTCTATAACACATACAACATTTTCTGCACAACAACTCTGAACGCGTCATAGAATTGTGTTGCCATGATGCCACCAAGCTCACATACAAAATTTTTATTGCTTTACATAACACCAAAAAACATCAATTAAATACAAATAATTTCAAGGTCTGAAGAAAATTACAATAAAAGATTATGTTCCACATTAAAAAAGGAAAGAAAGAAAGATAGTGTAGATGAAAGTCACCATGTATTTCTCATCTGGATAGCAAGAATAGGTTCAATGTAATCATCATTTCCAAAGTACCTTCAATTTCTAATACACTCAAGTCACCAGAATCAGTCTCTCATCAATGCAGCTAAGTGTAAAAGAGCCCTCAAGATCTAAGACAAACAAAAAAAATGTGTTAACAAACATAAATGTTTTACAGCTCAAAATCAGAACATATATCCATAATACCTGTAGAAATTAATGCAGTAATATGATCCGAATCACCAGAGTCGAACGAAACATCAGAATCCCAATCAGTATCACAATTTTTAATATAAGCATCCCAATCATGTAACTTCCTAATGCCAACAATTTCACTAATAACATCTAGGTACCAGATTAATAACTTGTGTTAGAATATTAAACACATTTGAATAAACAACATTATAATTTAAACCAATTACTAAGACCACTCAACAAACCTATCAAGAAGTCGTCATTGTGAACCCCGTCCAAAATTTCTCGATAATTACGAAACTAGCAAAAAGATCGATCACAAGATACAACGATATTTTTAAGTTTAGTTGATAAAGTCGCAAAAATTATATTCCTATCCCTTGTGAAGAAAACAGGATATTGTTGCAAAACAACCATAAATTTCTCGATAATATACCAAGAACCACGCAGAAGGGTCGAAGCAAATTTAGCATAGAGATCATGTCTCACAGTAAATTGGATTTGAAATCCCTACACGAAAAACCAAACAGAAAAAAAGAGAACGAAATTTTTAAACCAAAATAAGAATAACCTAACAACCCATAATTTAAAAGAATTATAATTCTTTAAAATCTAATCTAAAGTTCAATACAGGAAAAAAAATAAGAACCTCCTCATCACCCAATATAACTTCCAAACTCATATTAGTTGGATCATAACCTCGATCCCAAATAATAAGGACTTTACAACATATACGCCAATTCGATCTCTCTGTATTTACCAAAACCCATGTAGTTAGGAGGCAATCTAGTCATAGATGCTTTTGGCCAATTCGATATCTCTGTCAACTATAGGCCAAAAACCCTAAAATACAATATATATATATATATATATATATTTCACCTATGTATTCACGCATACAATTCTACTGTCAAAGGTTCAAAATATGTATATTTATCTACAACGCAATAAATAAAATATACATTTTAGTAATAATAATAATAAATATGGATATATATACATATCTATCTATGTAGTGGTTTATTTTCTAAAAACGTTTATCGTGAAGATATTCAAAATATGTAGATATACATACCCATATGGAAAAATTCAGTTTTATCCATCATACAAAGAAAATATTTACTACCACCTACAATAATAACCATAAAAATATTCATTTTGAATAAATACAGCATACCAAACCTCTGAAAACCACAACCAAATTTATAAAAATTTAGATGACCAACCAAATGTCTTTCATTACATCTCCCCCTAAATTTGTCAAAGTAAACATCAAATAACCGGCATCAGCAACTTGAATCTCAACGATCATTCATTCCTATCAAATGAGCTATAATAATAAAATAAATAATCCATACCTGTTATTCCCATATAGCATATATTTATTTCTTTAAAATAAAACATAGACATCAAACCAACAAACCCATGGGCTGAGCACATGATGTGTGCAAGACATGTTTACTCTAACTGAAAGAAGAAGCATGGTGGAGCTGCTCTTGAAGACATGTTTTGGGCAGCAGCAGACTCATACTATCCACAACAGTTCGAGAGGAGGATGAAACAGATGAAAGAGTTTGATACAAATGCACATGATGCATTAAAGATATGAATATCACATCCATGGTTNATTAAAGATATGAATATCACATCCATGGTTAAGGTATGTTATAACTCACATGAATGCATTTTTAACTTGTTTACATTGTTATGTTTCAATATTAATTTGTTTAGCTTGTTTCATTTCACTTTATCCAGGGCATTCTTCACTGAGTTCTCAAGGTGTGATGATGTAGAAAACAACTTTGAAGAGTCATTCAATGCTGCTATTCGGGTTGCAAGAACAAAACCTGTTGTGGAAATGCTTGAAGAGATTCGGAGAAGAGTTATGGTCAGTAATGATAAAAAGAGATTGGAAGCACAAAAGGTTCGAGGTGACTACACACCTAAATCAGAGCTCTGCTTGCTCAACAAATTGATCTTGCCAAGAATTGCAGACCTCTGTCTTGTGGCCATGGGAAGTATGAAGTTAGTTACTTCAATGATAGGTATGTTGTGTAGCTTGGAAGTCAACTGAGTTGCAGTTTCAGGCTCTACCTTGTCAGTGGCATTCCTTGTAGTCATATGGCATCTGCACTTAAGCTTGAAAGAGGTGTTGATCAAGACCCGAAGACATTGATCCACAACTTGTTCAAAGCTGAGAAACTGAAGAGATGTTATTTGCAAGGTTTACAGTCTGTCGATGGGATGAATTTGTGGAGGAAACCCACAGATATAAGAGTTTGTCCACCTCCATTCAAACACCCTGGTGGTAGAAAAAAAAGGCAGTAGCAAGAGAAAGAGACAAGCTGGTGAGCCTCTTGTTCAACCAGGGAAGGTTTCAAGGATCGGATGCAAAATGGTAACTGTTACATTTTATCATACAACAACTTCTTACGGTGATGTACATAATCATAATGTGTCTTTTGTTGTTGCAGCATTGCAACATATGCAGAGAGGAAGGGCATAATAAGAACCAGTGTCCCATGAAAAATGCTCCTAAACCACCAAGAAGACCACCAGGCAGGCCAAGAAAGACTCCTTTTGTGACTGATACTGGAGCTGGTGAAAGAATCTCAGTGAGTCAACCTGATATGAGGCATCATTTAATGGGCACAGAACCAGGTTCCTTCTCTCAGCCATGTGGAGATTTACCAACCTTGTCAGGTGCATTGCCAAAGAGGAAACCAGGGAGGCCACACAAACAACAACAAGAAGCTGGTGGCCCATCTAATCAAGAACAACAAGAAGTTGGAGCCACATAACCAAATTACTATTTTGGGCCAAGAAATATTCTATTGGTGAGTTAACTTTGGTTTTTGTTCTTACTAGATGAAGTTATCATATCCATAATAATTATGGACTAAGCCTTTGGTTTTTTATTATTTGTAGGAAGGATATGGTGTCTACACTAGCCTTGATACAGGTGATGATTATGTATCTCTTGGTAGGTCTGTAAGAGATATGTGTGATAACACAGTTTTACCTAGTCACTTGTACCAAGCTAGAGAAGCAAAGAAGTTGGTTGTTGCTCATAAATGTGGGGAAAAGCTGAAACAGATAGTAGAACATGTAAAGGAACAAGTGGAAACATAGGAGGAGATGTAGAAGAAGAAGAACCAAGAGAAGAAGAAGATGCAGAAGAAATCAAAGAATTGGGAGAAGAAGAAGAACCAAGAGAAGATGCAGAAGAAGTTAGGGAATTGGGAGAAGAAGAAGTCAGGAACTTACCCAAACGTCCACAAAAACCTTCTAAAACAAGAGTGACTAAAGGTGGAGTACGGGTAAGAGGTGGAAAGATAAGTGTACCAATAGCTAGACCTAGAACAAGGAGCCGTGGTTTATTTGCACAGATGTTCTCCTAAATTTGGTGAAATTTGGTGTGTCTTTCGGTGTATATTTTGTTGTTTGAACTTCCTCTTTTGTTCTTGCTAAATGTTGTGTTTGTTTTCTATAAGACTTTCGGTATATGCTCTGTTGTTTGAACTTGCTCTTTTGTTACTGTAATCTTGGCAAATGTTCTTGTTTTCTAAAAGACTTTTGTATCACCTTCATTGCTATCTAGACTTTTGTATGCTTCAACATTGTTATTGCTATTTAGACTTGTTAAAATTCTTGAAAGAATTGCTAAACAAAAGGGATTCTCCGATCTAAAGCGGATGGGAGTTGGTCTTCTTATCTGTCTTGAGCATGGCGGCTGCAGCTATCACGAAGATAGAGAGGCTGCGGCTAAGCCGTGATGGCAGATATATGAACATATCTTGGCAGATCCCTGAGTACTTCCTTATGGGCACTGCTGAGGTTTTCTTTTTCATTGGCCAGCTCGAGTTCTATTACGAGCAATATCCAGACGCAATGAGAAGCTTGTGTAGTGCCTTGCCGCTTCTCTCTTCGGCAAGTGGGGATTACCTGAGCTAGATGATCCTAACGATTGTGGCCTATTTCATGACAATGGATGGCCAAGATGGTTGAATTTCTTCAGACAACCTTGATAAAGGCCATCGTAATTACTACTTCTGGCTTCTGGTCTGTGTTGGTTGTGTTAACAATTTTTTCTTTGTCTTCTTCTCCATAAAGCACGTGCAGAAAAAGGGTACATAAGCTTTCTTTTACTTCCTCCGAAAGTTTGATGCTGTAAAATTTTTGTAAATACGAATCATTGTGTGAAAAATTACTAAGAATTCAAGATCGAAAAGATACAAGTAGATAAACAAAAAAAAAGAATAAACGGATGAGATGAGTAAAGACAAGAGGATTTCTTCTCCCAGCAAGACTCTAAATGAATGGGAGGGTACCATGGTCATACAAGTGCAACTACAACTTCTTTTGTGAAGGAAACATTTTCAATTTGAGACATGGATAAGTCAATCCACAATTCTATCTTTACGTCCGTCAGAATTATAAAGAGAGAGAAATCGTATAATAAGATGAGTTTAGTGACTTATAACATTTCATTTTGATTTATATTAATTCAAATAATAACTAGAAAGAAAGAGAGAGTATGTAATATAAATCTGCACGTCTTCCAACAGATAAATATAGATTTAGCGTAAGGAATCTAAATTGGTACGCCCAAAGCGAAACCGAAAACGATGGGTTCCATTGAAGAAGAAAGACCTCTCATCGAAGAAGGTTTAATATTACAGGTTTGATCAATCTCGCTTACGCTTCGTTTATCGCTTGTGTTCCGTTAATCAGTTCTGGGTTAGCAAATTTTGATCTGTGCATCTTAGGGTTTCCATTTCTCCCAATTTTGGTCTGAGCTTCATCTTATGCATTCTCTTTCTGGGTTTAAGAGATTTTGACTGTTTATCTGAGAGCTCTTGAATACTTTTGACTTATGTGTCTTACCCTCAATCGAATTACATTTTAATTTATGAGTTAACAAGAATCTGGAGATTGTGTAAATGTTTGATTTTTGAAGATGGAGATTAAAGGAGTTTTTTTTATCATAATAAAAATTGTTCACTGCATTGTCTTTGGCTGAAGATGTTTCTGATTGTCATTTTAAGCAGGAAGTGAAACTGTATGCTCAAGATGGTTCAGTGGACATTCATGGAAATCCACCACTGAAGCAGAAAACAGGAAACTGGAAAGCTTGTCCTTTCATTCTCGGTGAGCTATAACCGCTTTGTTTCTTGCGTTTTCCTTTCATTCCATATTCTCTAACCCTTTCAGATTATCTTTATGTGTAGGTAATGAATGCTGCGAGAGGCTAGCTTATTATGGTATTGCTGGGAATCTAATCACTTACCTCACCACTAAATTACACCAAGGAAACGTTGCTGCTGCTACAAACGTCACAACATGGCAAGGGACATGTTATCTCACTCCTCTCATTGGAGCTGTCTTAGCCGATGCATACTGGGGAAGATACTGGACCATCGCTTGTTTCTCCGGGATTTATTTCATTGTAAGCATTCTTCTTACAAAACCTTTGTTTACAACAATGGCTTCAAGAGACTCAAAACTTAGATGTAGGTCTACTATAATTATCCTAGGAGGCTAGGACTGATTGTTGGAGATTATAGCTCTGTATGTTAGTCAGAGAGCAATTAGTAAGTATTCACTAAAATCCTGTTTTAAGGGTTTCAATCGATTTAAAGTTAATGTTTGGTTTGTTTGCTCTGTTTACTTAATGGTTTTGTTTTTGTTTAGGGGATGTCCGCTTTAACTCTTTCAGCTTCAGTTTCGGCATTAAAGCCAGCGTCATGCATTGATGGATTTTGTCCATCAGCAACACCAGCTCAGTATGCGATGTTCTTTAGTGGGCTTTACCTGATCGCCCTCGGCACTGGAGGTATCAAACCCTGTGTCTCATCCTTTGGTGCAGATCAGTTTGATGATACGGATTCGCAGGAACGAGTTAGAAAAGCGTCGTTCTTCAACTGGTTTTACTTCTCCATCAATATTGGAGCACTTGTGTCATCTAGTCTTCTAGTTTGGATTCAAGAGAATCGTGGGTGGGGTTTAGGGTTTGGGATACCAACTGTGTTCATGGGTCTCGCTATTATAAGTTTCTTCTTTGGTACACCGCTTTATAGGTTCCAGAAACCTGGAGGCAGCCCGATAACTCGGATTTCCCAAGTCGTGGTTGCTTCATTCTGTAAATCTACTCTTAAAGCCCCTGAAGATGTCACACTGCTGTATGAAACACAAGACAAGAACTCCGCTATTGCTGGAAGTAGAAAAATCGAACATACAGATGATTGCCCGTAATTCCTTTTTATCCACTTCATTTTCTTTCAGGAATGTATATAACTCTGCTTCGTTTAACAAGGTACCGATATGATGGACAGGTATCTTGACAAAGCCGCTATTATCTCTGAAGAAGAATCGAAATCTGGAGATTTCTCCAACTCGTGGAGACTATGCACAGTAACTCAAGTTGAAGAACTTAAGATTCTGATCCGAATGTTCCCCATCTGGGCTTCTGGGATCATTTTCTCAGCTGTATATGCGCAAATGTCCACAATGTTTGTTCAACAAGGTCGAGCTATGGACTGCAAAATTGGATCGTTCGAGCTTCCTCCAGCAGCACTCGGGACATTCGACACTGCTAGCGTTATCATTTGGGTCCCGCTCTATGACCGGTTCATCGTCCCGTTAGCAAGACGGTTCACAGGAGTAGACAAAGGATTCACTGAGATACAACGAATGGGAGTCGGTCTCTTTGTCTCTGTTCTCTGTATGGCAGCTGCAGCCATCGTCGAAATCATCCGCCTCCATTTTGCCAACGAGCTTGGATTAGTCGAGTCCGGGGATCCTGTTCCCATATCTGTTCTGTGGCAAATTCCGCAATACTTCATTCTTGGTGCAGCGGAAGTGTTCTATTTCATCGGTCAGCTGGAGTTCTTCTATGATCAATCTCCAGATGCAATGAGAAGCTTGTGCAGTGCCTTGGCTCTTTTGACGAATGCTCTGGGGAATTACTTGAGCTCGTTGATCCTCACGCTCGTGACTTATTTGACGACAAGGAACGGTGGACAAGGTTGGATATCGGATAACCTGAATTCGGGTCATCTGGATTACTTCTTCTGGCTTTTGGCTGGGCTTAGCCTTGTGAACATGGCGATCTACTTCTTCTCTGCTGCTAAGTATAAGCAGAAGAAGGCTTCGTAGTAAGAATGTGTTTTCTCTTTCCTTTGATCACACGCAAAGATTGTTTTCTTTTCATCCTGTAAGTGTGTATTCTGTGACTTATCCAGAAAATTTACAAGAAATCGTTCCATTTCAAAAGTTAAATCATATTTGCAATACTAAAAAAAGCTACGGTTGGAAATACTATTGAATAACACAAGAATCTTATAGATTCCATGATATTCCTGCATCCAATACCACCACCCTCTTATTACATCTCAAGTTTGAATATGGGCTTCAGGGCCCATGTGGGGATGTCGGGTCAACCAAAATCAGAGAAGTGAGAAAAAGGAAAGAGAATCCAAGGTTTGGGGATCGGGAGAAAATGGAGGTTCCAGGTTCATCGAAGAAGATGATCGCAACGCAAGAAGAGATGGTTACAGCGAAAGTACCACTGGGATACAGAGATCAGTGCGCTCATCTGTTGATTCCTCTGAACAAATGTCGCCAGGCCGAGTTTTTCCTTCCGTGGAAATGCGAAGACGAGCGTCACGTTTACGAGAAGTGTGAGTACGAGCTGGTGATGGAGAGAATGCTTGCGATGAAGAAGATCCGTGAAGAAGAAGCAGCTAAGTCTAAACAGAATCAACTTCAAGGGAATGGTGTTCCTCTTATCCCTAAAACCGCTAATGCTTAGCCCACCCCATCTCCCGATTCCAGATTCCCGGTTAGTCTTTAGGTTTCTTGATTTTTGTTTTATTCAATTTGGCTTTTCCTATTAGATTTATCCGATTTAGGGTTTCATTGGGAATCTAGTCCTAGTTCGATTTATAATGGCATTATCTGGAACAATATATTTGATTTATAATCCTAAGATGTCTTCATGTTTGCTCCATAAATGATGAACATCGACTACAGTTGGTTTCGATTTTGTGAAGAATCTTGTTCTTTTACTACCAACATCTGTATCCATCCTATTAGAGAAATGTCTCCATGTTTGCTTCTTTTTATTTTTGTTGTAAACCATCTCCATGATATCTCAAGTATGTTTGGATTAGCATAATTCCGTCCTTCACTACATTATCTGCAGATTGTGTTCGTTAGTCTTAGTTACTTCATGCTTAATATTTTAGTCTTTTAAACCCTCAAAAGGATCCAGGTGTGGTTCACTGAATAACAGGACACACTCAATAACGTACCACATATCTTTTATGGTTCATTCATGTTCTCAGTAACATTTCTAGGCTTACATTTTTCTACGCTTGATCTGTGTTTAGTAAACTTGTAAAATTGTGTCACATATATCATGGTTCGGAAGGGGAAAAGTCACTCTGTGTTACTTACAAAGCCTTAAACATTGTAAGTAGCACGCATTACGGACTTAGTTCTCTGTGTCCGAACATCTTTTGCTTTTAAGATCTGCAAGAGATACACTTGTGGATTTGGTGTGTCACAACATCTACAGAAAGATTCTCTTCCTCTCCTTCTCACTTCCCATTGAGTGCTACTTATACATGTTGTATTCTTCATTGGCTTTGCCTCTGATTTGACACCAATGGGGTTTTCTCTGCTCTAAAGACAGACCCCCCTATATGTTTGGTCTGAGATTCTCAACATGTCAATGATTTTGTTTCACCTGATTCGTTTACTCATTCTCCTGAGTCCTAATTCATACTCTGAAATGTTTGGACAGGAATTCTCTGGAACTGTGAAGAAGGTGGGGCTCTGCTTTTCCATATTTTCTTCATGTTAGTGATGAAAAATTGTTTGCTACATTTCCAGATGTGTATGAACAAGATTCTCTCTTCTTTTTTTTTTTCTGATTAACTTTGAAGCTGTTTCCCAAAAAATAAGATGCAAACTCATCTTTTTGTTTGTTTTCTATCTTTATAATCTTTGAGAAAGAAAGAAAATATGAACATATGAGATCCAAGGCATCCTCTTTGCAAATGAAAAAAAAGCTCGACAACTCAAACTGTTTACAATGGAAGACCCATCTGATGAAATTGGTGAGAAGTATATTTTCTGGATAAATTAGGTAAGAGGGAACGTAAAACCGTAGACGTGTAAATATCAGGGTGGGAAATCCATCCCTAACTGTTTTTGTTCCAAATTATTTGATCTTTTCAGGTAAAATAATCAAGTCTTTTATGTGAAGATAATTTATTCCAGCTAATAGGGTCGAGAGTCGAATAATTTTTTTTTGGTACTAAATTTAAGATATATTACTAAAAAAAAAACAGATTACATATAACTCCAAAACCAAGATCAATCGGAAAATATTACTTCAAGCTTACAGAAGTGGAAACAGAGCAAATACGTGAAATACATACCAATTAAAAGACCAGAGAAAAGAAGGTGAGAAGTAGTCTAAGGAGGATAAGGATGGAAGCTTCGAAACCAAGTTGCCAAGTAGGAGTCATTGTTGCGTTGACTTCGGTGATGTGGTAAGCGGTTGATCAAATAAAGTTTGTTCCTCACAATACGATCTAATTCTTTCATTATGACGCTCGTTGGTCGGCTCTCCGCCGTGAATTGTCGCTTATTCCGCTCGATCTTGATGTAGTAGAGGCTTGCTTGGAATGTTAAGCATACAATGTCCTTGATTCTTGTCGGTAGAGTGGGAATCCAATCAATGATTGACGTGAAGTTTAAAGGGAAAGGGTGTGATGTTTGTGAGAAGGCGGACCAAATCTTTTGGCTGAATGGACATCCGAAGAAGAGGTGCCTTCTTGACTCCTCCTGGTCTGAGCAAAGTAAGCAGTTGGTCTATTGAGTAACACCCCATTGGTGTAGCCGATCTCTAGTTGGTATGCGGTTGTGGATAATTAACCATGAAAGAAATGCATGCTTTGGGATTCATTTTTAGAATCAGATGTCTTGTGCCAGGGGACTTGGTCACCAAAATCATTTAATGAAGCCTAAGTTTTTGAAGTTATGAATGGCGTTGTGTTGTCATGTTCTGTTAACTAGTAGAAAGTGTCCATATCGGTTTATTGCGGTGGCTGTAGGAAGCTGATTGTGTTCCTTAAGTTGTGGCGCCGAGAAGCTCTTGCGGAAGAGAAAGTCCAGTCCCCGTTGTTTACTGCCTCATAAACCTTTGAGTCAATTGGAATGCCCAAGATGCGTGGCCCATTGGGCCCTGTGAATGTTATTAGTGGCCCTAAGTTGGACAACGAGTCATATCAGGCGCACCTACTGTTACTATCAGTGACGTCTCTCCCAGGTCAGGTTTTTCTATCTATTAGTTAGGTTAGCTCGTTACAAAAATGTTTGAACTCGTCGCATGCATCAGTGAAGGCCTTTGCTTACTGTGCAGTGTCAATACCAATATAGTGATTCAATTTGAGTCCATTCTCGACTTTTGACTTCAGAAATAAGATCGCTTTTGGTCGCAGTTGTAAAGAGTTGTCGCCATATCCAGGATCCAGTTGTTGGTGTGATTTTCCAGAAACAGCGTCCATTGATCAAGTTGTATACAACCCAACTGACCCATAGTGAACCCGAGTTTGTGAAGAGGAGCCAAATTAGTTTCAGGCCAAAGACTTGATTCCACAACACCAGTTTTCGTAAGCCTAGACCACCATGTGTTATAGGTTTACACAAGCCATCCCAGGATACTCTTGCTCCGCTCACCGTCCCTTTGCACCCGTGCCAAAGGAATGAGCTACAGAGACTCTCTAGTTACTTCAGGAACCTTTTGGGGAAGATGAAAGCTGAGAACCAATAATTCAAATAACTGTAAACGACTGATTTTATAAGCGTAAGCCGACCCGCAAAAGAAAGTAACTTGTGAGACCAAATAGAAAGTCTCCCTGATATTTGGTCATATAGCTGTTGGAAGTCATGGTCATCTAGTTTGGACGCTTTCAAGGGTAAGCCATGATACTTAGCGGGCAAAGTGGTAGGGCAGAGACCAAACGCATTTGACATGGAGAGAGTGAGCTGCTGGTTGTTCCTATTGAGGAAGAGATTTGACTAGCTTTTGTTAAGTCCCAAGCCTGACATGGTATTGAAACTGTCCAGGAGGTTGATTATGGCAGCCAGCGAGTCCCTTGATCCATCAAAGAAGATTAGAACGTCGTCCGCAAAATAGAGGTGGGAAATAGATTGTGAACGACAGTTGAGGTGCGGTCCAAATTGGTTGTGGTGGAGAGAAATGTCTAGTAGTCTTGAGAGGATATACATGGCTATAACGAACAAGTAAGGTGATATTGGATCACCTTGGCGGAGTCCCTTTTTGCCTCTAAAGTAACATGTTAGCTCGCCGTTGATGGAGATGGAAAATCTTGGGGAAGTTATGCATTCCGAGATCCAGGCAATGAACTGTTGTGGAAAGCCAAGTCCCGTGAGGCAGATAATGATGAAACTCCAATTGATGTTGTCAAAGGCTTTGGACAAGTCAATCTTGAGACACCCGCTTGGTAGAGATCCCAGTTTGTGTATGTTATGAAGAATTTCCGAGGCAAGAATGAATTTTTCCACCAGCAAGCGTCCTTTCAAGAAGTCGGCTTGGTTAAGAAGGATGATTTGAGGTAGTACCAGCTTTAGCTTATCCGCAATAAGGCGGGAGATGATCTTGTATATCGTGTTGCAACATGATATCGGCCAAAAGTTTTGAAGACGGTCTTTGTTTGGGACCTTTGGGATCAATGTTAACGTTGTTGAGTTGAAGCGCTTCAGAAGTTGCCCCGTGGCAAAGAACTCTGTTACTACTTTTATTACCGAATTCCCCACGATTTCCCAAGAGGAAGAATTCGATTGAGAAGCAGTCAGGTCCTTGCGATTTGTGCTTTGGCATTGAGAAAACGGTGTTGTGGATGTCCAGGGGTGTAGGGATCTTTGATAGAGCTTCGATGTGGCTTTGAGTGCAGCAGAAAGGATGGAGTTCTTCAATCATGCTGGCAGAGTCTCCTGTGACCATAGGGTTTGTAGTTCCCAAAAGAGATTTGTAAAACTCAACGGCAGTGTGTTTGATGTCCTCTGGTTGAATGATTTTGTTGTCATTGGCGTCTCGTAGGTGTAGAATGCGGTTGGTTGACTGACGAGCGAGCATATACTTGTGGAAGAAAGTTGTGTCTGAGACTCCTTTCGCTAGCCAACGGATCCTTGACTTCTGCTTGTAGAATATTTCTTCGGGGTTGGAATACATAAGGAACCCTTTAGTGGCTGCAATTTCTTCCTCGAACAGATGTTGGGTAGGGGTGGAGAGGAGCCTAGATTGTATGTCCTGGAGTTGAGCGAGTCAATTTTTTGTCCTCATCTGGATGTTGTTAAAGTTTTGTTTGTTGATTGTCTTGATTCACGATTTGGCGGCTTTGAGTCTCATTGCTAGCTGAAATTGTGCTTTGCCATAGAGATTTAGACAGTCCCAAGAATCCTTGAGATGAAGGTGATAATCTGGTGAGGTAGTGACGTGGAGGAAGAACTTGAAGGGAGTTTGTGGTCGCGGAGGTGGTACATCTAGCTTGACGAGGCAAGGTGAGTGATCAGAAGATCCTGGTGGTTCAAAGAAGGCGAGAGATGCAGGGAACGCTTGAATCCATTGATCGTTGTTTAGTGCTCGTTCGATTTTTCTCAGAGTTGGGCTATTTGTTCTTTTGTTCGTCCAAGTGAAGTAGGTGTCTTTAGCTTCGAGATCTTGAATGTCCGGTCCCTGAAACCATGATCGCATTTAATCCATTCCGATTGTTAGCGCCAAGTTTATGGGATCGAGTGATGCTCCGATTGGCTAAGGACTTGGTTGAAGTCTCCCCGCAGAATCCACGGTTTGATGTTCATTAAGTTGTTTGATTTGAGGTCATTCAGTTCCTGCCAGAGGATACGCCGTTGGATGTGGCATTTGGACGTGTAGATGAAGGAGACAGTGAAGTAGATCTTCGTTTGTGGGTTGTAAACACCATAGTTAATCATCTGTTCGGATTTGTGATAGGCAATAACCGATAGTACCGGCCACAGCAAAAGTATACGGCCATACTGATTTGGTATGAAGTTATCTTTCGAGGACCAATTTGGTAGGAGACGGTTGGAGAAGGAGGGGCCTGTTTCTGTTTTGATGTGAGTTTCAAGAAGAGCTCCCATTAAGGGTATGTAATCCTGCAAAATGGAGAGAGATTGATGTCTTCGAAGATGGTTGATAATTCCCCGACACTTCCAAGGAAAAAAGGCATAAAAATTATACAAAAGAGTAAAAAGGAAGGGAAGAGAAGTTAGTGACCACAAGGGTCAGTGACAGCCTTATCGGCTTGGTCGGACAGCTGGTTGACAGGTTTTAGTATTGTGATTTGGGTTTTCTGTTGGGGATTGATTCTTGCATGAAGAAGGCGTTGGGCTGTGGCATTGACATCATCTTTTGAGGATGAGTTTGAGCAAATATTGTCATTCCCAGTGATGATTTGGAAGGTATATGGTTTAGGATTGGGTTTGGGGGTAAAATATTGTTTTGGAGAGCTAAGGAGTCGAGGTTGGACGAGGTTGCGGGGGTGGTAGTATTGTGCGAAGTCGGAGTGAGGGATTTTCGGTGTGAACTTGTGGGGAAGGTAGGTGGACGTGTGGGTTTGTTGGGCTTTAGGTTGGAGATTGAGGTTCTTGGGCCCATGGTTCTGAATAGGTATTATGGGCCGTTGAAGATTGAGGTTCTTGGGCCTTTGCCGGGCTTGATGTTGGTTCTGTAGTTGGCGGCGAATCAGGGTTTGTGGTTGCTAGTGGCGGATCTTATTTCTCCTCGGAGTTGAGAATCTGCGTAGTTTCTTCAATGTCTACAATTTCTCCAATGGCAGCCGGTTGATTGTTGACCTTTGAGGAACACGGGGTAGTGCCTTGAGTATCGCTAGGAGAGACTTTTAGAGTTTCTGTACGGATAGATGAGGAGACATTTTTCTGGGATGAGCAATGGGGAATTCGATTACACCTGGAATTGGCGTGACCGAAGCGGTGACAAATTGTGCACTTGAAGGGGAGATTTGGGTACTCCGCTTTAATCCAATTCGCAGTCCCCTCTTCGCCGTCTGCATTGTTTCCGAGGAAGATTGTCGGTGAGTGCGATTTCGACTTTGACTCTGGTGTCGCCAATTTTAGAATAGTCAAGAATGATTTTTTTTTTTTTTTTTTTGACATGGGAGTACCTACTCCACCAACAATCCAAATTGCTGCCTCTTCGGAAAAAATTTCAGGGGGAATGTTTGAGAGGTGTACTATTATCGAGGCTGAGAGGAGATCAAAATTCTGAATGGTGTCCGTTGGAGAGTATCCTGAAACAACAAGGCTACATTTGGAGACTTGCCATAAGCCTACCTCCAAGACCCATTCTCTTGTGGTGACATTTGGAATATGGAAGAGGAATGAATTTTCACCCGCACGATGGACTGTAAGCTTTCCGTAGCGTCCCCATATAGGAGATAGGTCAGCGAGGACTTTGATATAAGCAGGTGCAGAGCCGCAAAATCTTTCAATTAACAACTCCTTCCAAGAGTCTGAAGTTCGCCGTATGATTGTTGTCAGAATAATGATCTTTGGTGTGACGTCTTCTAGGTATGTTGGGTGTGACATATGTTTGTAATCTTTCCGCAACGGTTAGAGGCGGGAAGCCCAAGTGGTTGACGGGATGACTTTTGATGGTTCCATGGTGGTCGAGTTTGTAGGTGGGTTGGTCTTTGGAAGTGGTCCAAGAAGAAAATCGGCGGTGGTTTGGGAGTTGGACTGCGGTTGTATTTGTAGTGGGTTTTGGTCCTGAGGAATTGCACCTGTAAGAGAGGAGCCTGAAGGATATGTGGGTTTGACTTGGTTTTCAGCAAGGGAGGATAGGTGAGTTGGTAGATGGGGACCGAAGAAGTTAAGAGGTTCCCTGAAATTGGAGGATGAGATTGGGAAAGAAGATTTAGGAGATGAATCATTTGTCGGTGTGAATATTTTGGAAGGGGAATTTGTCGGTGGGTGGTGTAGATAAGTAGATTTAGAAGGAGAAGATGTAGAAGGAGAGGATTTAGAGGGTAGCGGGGGAAATCGGTGAAGGATGGTGGATCAAGAGGCTTTGGGGAAGCAGGTGAGGCTGCCTCACCGTCAAGAGTCACCATCGTGGGGGAGGAAACTTGCTTACCTTGGGGAGTGTGCCTTGGAGGTTCCTAACGGCTCTTTTTTATGGCTCTATTGAGAATCGAGAGTCGAATAATTACTTGGTTAGTGAGAGCAGTTTTTTAAAAAATATTATCTTTAGTTACTAGGTTACTTGTATGCTCTCTCTGCAGCCGATTATAAAATTTAAAATTTTGTTTTGTGTTTTTCCTACATTAGAAAATCAAGAAAAATATAACATTTGAAACTTTATTTTATGTCTTATAAATTTATCTCAACAAAATGAATGGGATAATAGTAGCAAAAGAATATGAATTCATTGATATAAGTAAAGAATAATATGATTTATGACAATTTATCGAGAATAACATGAACAAAGTTTTTCCACTTTTATTGATCCAGTTTACATGTAAAGAGTGAAAAAAATGCAGCCAAAGTATTCAAATATCCACTTTTATTGATCTAATATACAAAACAATGTATTAAATTTTATAATAAAATAAATTTAAGTTTACACATGATACATGCCAGTCACCTGGTATAATTGCAGAAGTGGAAAATCCTAGGTTAATTGACTCACCTAGAAAGATCACATGAAGAAGAAGCAATTTAGCTGTTAATACTTGATTCGGCAGACCGAGATCGAAATTTCTTGGCCAACGTTGACAAAGTATTCTCCTTTGTATTTTCATCAATCCTATTCTCAAAATCAAATCTTTCAATGTGTTTGACGTCATCTTAATCGACACACTGTAACCAAATCTAACTAAAACCAGGCCAACTTTTGATTCTTCGTTCACTGAGAGACCTCCCGATGTCATCTTCTCCCTCGTGAGTTTCGAATCGGATGATGAATTAAAAAAAAAAAAAGAGTACAAGGATTTGATGATAAATAAATTGAATACATATGATTAGTAAATGCTTTCTTTCAAATATCTTGTTTTCCTAATGTATAATTTAATTCAATTCAATGATTTTGAATACATATGATTAGTAATCCACATAATTGTTGAATGGTTCCTGAAACACCAAACACTAAGTATACATCAACTCAATAATTGTGTAAAAATTTGAGAATCTTAAATATAGAATATGATATCAACATGAGATCAATTGGAATATAAGAAAAAAAAACGAAAGAATAAGTTGACAATAAAAACTTCAGAGAAAAACGTCAAATTTGATAAAGAAAATAATTAAAAACATTGTGGTACAAAGAATTGCCAAGCGTGAAACTTAATCAAAGAACCCATCCTCTATAAGTTCAAAGAGATTCAGAGATGTACTGAGCAAAGGAATCTTTGGCCTACTCTTACCAGCAAGTTGCACATCAACAAAAACTAAACATTTTCTATAATCCATCCAAACTTAATAGTTTCTTCCATCGTTAAACTTTCCCCGCTTAAACACTCATTCCCATTATCACCACCAAACCAATACCCAAATTTTCAAGAATTAATTGACTTAAGAGAGTTACATCGTTGCTTATCATGTCGTTGAATTCTTGATTAGCAAATACATCAAAATCGACTCCAAAGACGTGATTATATGGGTTACTTGTTGATGATGGTTAAGGTTAAAATTTGAGATTCGAGTGAAGCTAATCCAAGGAAAGATTTAAGATTAGAGACTTGAGAGTCGTTGAAGCGGTTGAAGATGAAATCGACCGTTATGGTTGGGTTTATGAGAAAAAGGGCTAGAAGAAGAAAGAGAAGAGCTTCATGAAAGACCGCGCAAGGAAGAGAAGAAAAAGGGATTTAACCCAAAAAATCAATTTCAAGAAAGCGGAATCATTTTAAAAATTGAAAAGACACAACCGATCGATTTTTCGAGATAAAGAACTTTTGTTCTTGATAATAATGTTTTAAACGATGGATCGATCGAAAAATAGATGAGATTAGTCAATCTCCACAAAATCTCCATAATGATCATCTAGACTAACGATAAAACCTTAATTTTTAGGTGATTAAGATGATTTTAGTACGTATTATACTTGAAAATCATGATGTCATATTTAGAGGAATGCCATGTCAAATATTATCTACACTAACTTTGCTTAGACTTTGTTGTGAATTATAAAGAAGAAAGATACATTCTTTAAATTATTTAACATTCCAACACTTTTCAAAATCATCCATACATTTCAAAAAAAATCCGGATAACAAGTTCGAAAATGATTTTAACCACCACACTTACCTGTTTTTATATGTCAAAGGTGCACTTCGGTTGGGATAGTAGTTTCCAATATCCAAACACTCTTACCATCTATAATCCGCCCTTCACGCTTAGTAAACAGACCTCAAAATCTTATGAAAAGTAAAACATATCAAACCTAATTCAGTCCTTAAGGATGAAAAGTCAAGAGTTGTTTGGTCGTACTTCCAATAATTATGCACTCACTACTCTAAATCTTTTCACATAACCCCTGCATGTCTAATCTTTGTCTTGTGATTCTATATTAGTTGTGTGAATTTTTAGGTGGACCATTCATTCCCAGATCACACTTTTAAACAACTCTCTTTCACTTTTGTTGTGTTATTATTGTAAGTGTGAAAGGCTAATTCTCTCTAGGTGTTTCATGGATTACACCTTTTATATTATTATTTTATATTACATTGGAATTTGCCTAGTTCTTGCATGTACTGCTGTGATTGAATTCAATCAATTGGTGATGAAGAAATTGACCAAATAGAAAAATAATAGTTTTAACCATTTGTCAATCTATATTTGGTTGGTGAGATATGCACATACAAATAACCCAAAAAGAAAAAAGAGTTTCATCGCTTGGAATCCAAAATCCAGTTGGGTTACACTACCTTACATATCTATGTATAATAAAGTCTTGTTAGAAACAAAGAAAAAGAAACAAGCAAAGAGAATTATTGAATTGCTTGTGGTAAAAGCCATGAATCATGGACACTCTACAGTCAAATACTCATTCAATATTTCTTGGAGCTATTTGTCTACTGCCAGAGCCATTTAATGCATTGTTTTTTCCTTTTCCTTCCATTTGTTTTTATTTATTTATCGCATAACAACTATTCCACTTTAGAGTTTTGGTTACACTTTTTCTCCATCCGTATACTTGTGTTAGAATAGAATTTGGGAACGATTTTGGGTGATTTGAAGTACACAATTAATAGGTTATATCAAAATTTAGTGTTTAAATCTCCTCCTTCGGGTGATGCCTTTTGATACCATTATGTGAATTAGATTGTCAAGCGTTTGAAATAGATTGCGTAGAGTAAATGGCCATAACAAGAGAGCTCGGGAAATGATGAATTTTACTAGTTTTCTATAAAATTAAGACATGTGAGTTTATAATGCTTATAATTTAAATTTTAAAATGCAATTTTAAAATTTTATGGAAAACTATATATCCAAATGTTAAAATTATTTTACAGAAACTAGTGACGAATGTATATGGTAATCAATACTAAATAGGATCATTTGACCAAACAAAATTTGTCAAAAAAAAATTTACTTGCTTTTCTTTTTGTAAGTTTCTAATTAAGTAGCTAAAAATTGTTTATTCACCCTATCAAATTTTATAAAACAGCAATAAAGTAGAATAATTCCTTAAAAGATTGGCTAGCTCCGTAATTGGCGCTAGACGGAGGGTGGTTTACAAGAGAATTTCTTACACGCAAAAGCAGATCGATCATGTCAGACAAAACCAACAAAGCAACTCAGAGCAACCTCCCCTTCGAATAATCGACGAACAAGCAGATTCCACTCCCGTCCGTCGAAGACCCCGCCATCGAGCCCTCGCAGCCACAAAGCCAGCAGCAACTCGCACCTAACAACACCTCAGAGACCCCTCTTGTCTTAGGCGCTCTGTCGCCACCACCGGTCATCACCCCATCCAACGGACCTCACCTGAGTCCGTCAACAGGGCCAATGTCGAATGATCGATCACATCCTTCCCCTGCGGAATCTCCAGAAGTCATGACCTTCCTACATGTCGTTCTAAAAAAGATCGAAGACGTCGGACGAGACAACACCGCTCGCTTCAGCGAACTTACCAACGTCCAAGAAGTCTGTCAAAACCGAATAGACAGCCTTCAACATACCAAACGCGAGTTCTCGCGAACCACCGACATCGAAGCCGTAAGAAGGAACCTCTTCAGTGCATCCCCTCGATCGAGCGAGAACAACCGCAATCTCAACATTCGTGATCCGGTTGAGCGCAGACACCCCTGGGCACCACCACCTCCAGACGCGGGACATCGCGACGAGCTCGATGCCCTCAAACAGCGCGTCCTCGATATGTCGTCTAAGGTCCACCAAGCGACCAGCTCGGCCCCAGAGATCGACCGCATCCTTTGCGAGTCACAAAACACGCCCTTCGAGCCGGAAATATCGGAAGTCGAAGTCCGATATTGCGGCAAGCTCAAGCTCCCAAGTTAATACGGGAACACGGATCCGAGCCCCCATCTCACCACTTCCAGCATCGCGATGAATCGTACTGCCTTCGTATCGAAGCATCGCGACGCCGGCTATTGCCATAATAAGTTTTGTATTTTTGACTAATTAAGACCTTGACAACTACAATGTCGATGCAATAGTTAAGGATCGATTCCACAAGTTCCAGCTGCTACATTATGTCCTATTGAACCTTCTTATTAAGTTAAATCGAATAAAAATTGGTTTTTGGATTGGTTTCACTAAATTGCTACTTGTCTAAATTCAATGGGGAATAAAACGCTAGACTTAGGGGACACCAATGACAGACAATTGGACTTAACTGGATTACTATTCAGGTCCTAAACAATGCTAACTTCAACTTAAACAGAATTCTAAATTGGTCCACTTTCGTGGTACCAATTACTTCTCTTAGCAAAGCAAACACCTAAACTCTCATTTGGGTTTAACTAAGCTAGAGAGCACTTCTAGCTGGTTTAATATGTTCACAAAATGCCTTAGCATCAACTTTCGTTGGCTAAGGACATTTTGCTCTCCTAAATGGGCTGTCAAGAAACCTATTACACTTTCGTTTAATAGGAGTTCCTATGATCATAAACTAGGAGATCAAACTAGTTTAAGCCTTAAGGCACCACAAAGAGGAAGCTATTCTAATGACTAACCTATTTTCATCCAGCCAATATACCATGGTTCCCCTAAATATAACGACGTAACTACTCACACATCATTCTAAAGGCAATAAGACAATATAAATAGAGAGACATGAAACCAAAATTGATAACTGAATAATACTCAATATAAAAAACGAAATGTAAGAGATACAGGTGTTTAAAAACACTTCTCAGCAGTATCAAGGATGACAATGAAGAGAAGATGCAAGCCCCTTCAATGAATCTTCAAAAACAATGAAGCAAATGATCCAAAACAATGAAACAAGAGTGTTTGTTCTAATAAAACCAAAGAAGAACCTGTTCTAGGGTTTCTGGGGCTCAAACCCTTTATATAGGGGAGCAAAAACGTGTGCAAATCTTGCCAAATATGGTAAAGATTGATCTGATTTGAGTTTCCAAAAGTGATTATCGCGGGACGGATCGATGGGTCCTTGGCTTGCTGATCCATGCCTGACTCGTTGGTGTGGTGTGTTCATGGATCGATCGATCCATGTACTAATCGATCGATTCTTGCCCTCAGTGTCGATTCATGCATGATCCATAGGTGTGGTGATGTCATGGACCGATAGATCTCGTGTAGATCGATCGATCCAAGTAAGGATCAATCGATCCACGTGAG
>OVAP01001868.1:0-14700 GCA_900406295.1 Aurinia saxatilis | reverse complement strand
TTTTTTTTTTTTTTTTTTTTTTTTAATGTGAGTTCAATTTTTTCTAACCTCAATTGATTTAGATCTTGAAAATCTTCTCTGTTAAGTCTAGCCCTAAAATTTTTTGTCCCTCGCTTCTCTGGTGGCCGGTATCCTTGACCGCCACTGGAGAGGCTTCGTTTTCTATTTTTTCTCTTCTTTCGATGTTATCTTCTCAGGTTAGATCGTGTGGCATGTAGTTCCCCTGGTAAGTTGGAGCTTATGGTTTATGTGGTACGTTGGGGCTTATGGTTTTTCCTGATACGTTGGAGCTTATGGTTTTCCCTGGTAGATTGGAGCTTATTTCTCTTTTCCAGATAATTACTCTGGAGATAGAGCTTATGGTTGAGGTTTTTCCACTCGTGTTCCCTTGTAGGGGAATATCTTTTTCATCTAGCAGACTTGACAAAGCAAAATGCAAGATTCGAAGATTTTGATTTAGGCTTGAGGTATTAGAGTTTTTATGATTTTGATTTATTGTTTCTTGTATTCTTCGGTTGCTTACTTTCAATAATATGATCCAGATAATTTTTTTATAAAAAAAATCTTCTCTATATGTTTTGGTAATATAACAACAAAATTAGTTAATTGTATAGTTCCATATGTATGCAAAATATGCAATTCGATTTTGGTTGCAATAATCAAATTATTGGATCGTAAAATTTTTGTTGTTGAGTGAACTCTGTCTCTCTTCGACCTCTCTAGTTTCTCTATCGAAAAACTCCTTCCTTTTCGCATGTCTTTTTATGGTCGGTGTTCGGTGGTTTTCCGCCACCGGCACCGGTCAAATCTTATGTTTTTTTCTCCGGCTGGTTTTAGGTTTCTATACCGGAGTTGTCTAGATGAGGATTCGGTTAGTGCTTTTGATAAATATTAAACGGTGGAGGCGGTCATCTGCTCGGATATTTGATATCCGATGTGGGTTCACAGATTTCCTTAGAAGCCTCTTATTTTTTTCTTCTTACTGATATTTGATCTTTTCAAAAAAAATTCGGTTCTCCGGCGATCCTTATCTGGCCCGATATATCTCTTTCTCGTTTCCGGGTTTCACCTTTTTCATAGTGAATGCCTTAACCTTGTGTTTGAACTTATGTCACTTTGTTGCATGTCTGATCCTCTCAATTTCTTATGGCTTCTTTCATGGGTCTGTTCGTTTCACGCCATGGCCAGTCCAGTGGAGATTTCATGCGCTCTATGCTCCTACACACATATCTGGATGAGATCTGTTATCTTCGGGTTTTTTTCATGCTACAACAGGTTTATGTAAACCAAAACTTCTTTCGGCAGGCGCTCCTTTCAATTTAGAGCTTGTCTTTGGAAATTTAAGTCAAGTTTCTTAATCGCAAGATAGTCTTATTACAATCAGAGGATTATTTGATGTTCGATATAAGATTCAATAGTAGCTAAGGTTCACTTGCTAGAGGCGGCTTAAAACTTTTGTTTGTTTTTAAGTTAAGTGTAATTCCTATTTTCTCTGTAAGTCGTGTAATAGTCTCCGACAAATTTGTGTGTTTGGTTGGCTTAAATCCCTGGGGATTCCCATAGTCTGCCGGCAAATGTTTGCAATCCCGTTTTAATTTCTTATTTTAATAAAATTACATAATAATAAAAAATTATCGGTGAAAAAAATAACTCAACATAAATGTAAATATATATTCCCTCTCTTTCTGATTATTTGAATTTTTAGAATTTTTTTAATATTAAATGATCTTTTCAAAATTTTATGCAAAATTAATTAGTATCTTTGCTTTTTACTCTTTGAATTCAGCAGAGTATTATGAAATTGATAGTAAAACATGCTTTATTTAGTAAAATGAAAACAGTAATAATTTTTTTAACTGTGTGAAAAACCTAACACATCAATTAATATGAAACAAAACAAATATTATTAGTGTGTATAGTTCGTTGTCTAACTTGGTTTCAAAGAATCATCGTCTATACTGGTATTGCATAAATCACCTTCCATTCACTTTGGTTAAAGATTTGGGTTTACCTTGGTTAGGTAACGGATATAAACCACCCCCAGTCGTATGTTTTGATTAATCAATAAGATTTATGCTGTATAATATGTTTAGAAGTCCAATTTTTTCAAGAAAAATTGTGATTAGTATCAATATTAATGATAGATCTAAAGATGATATTACAATATATTTGAAAGTAATTACATCTAACAAATCAATTTTATTGCGTGTAAAATTTTCAAAATCTTATTATAAAAGTCAAATAAGAGAATTTTTTAAATTAATAAGCAAATAAGAAACGAATACTAAATATATTTAATACTTTTTCAATAAAACAACCCAAGAAGTGGATTTTATATATTTTCTCATGTATATAATTAGTTTATAATATTATTGAAATCATATTTTACTTTGTTGGTAAAAAAAAACAATGAGTTAAAAAAATTATGTAATAAAATTTAGTCAGTTTTCATACTAAAACAATTTTAAATTAGGAAAATTATCATATTTATGAATTTATTGAATATTGTTTTAAAGAATTTTCTGCATCGAATATCTCTTCAACGCAGTAGTACTTAAGGCCACCTCCATGGGTCAAATGATGGAGGGTCTTCCACTATAAAACCTATTTAAAAAAATGAAAAAGAAAGATTTAAAGTTTAGAGAGGAGAGAAGGTGTCCTCCGCTAGGAATAAACATACTCACATGACACATGTTTTTCTATTATTGGACTAAATTTTTCTCACATCTAAAAAATTAAATGCAAACTAAATTATCTGTACGATAGGGATGCTCTAATACTGTTGTCTGCAAAGAATCTTCTGGTGCGTGAAGAGCCGTCAAAATGAAGACACGTGTGGGAGTAACCATCACGTGTCATATAGTCAACGGGTTAAGTAGCTTAAACAGTGGTGCGAAAGAAAACAGGTTAATATATGATTAGGGGAGCATGTGCGTTCTTTGTTTAAGCTTAATTAATTAAGAAAAGCCTGATTAGTGTGACCGTAAGGAACAGAGGAGCGTGGGGCACACGTGTGAGATGCCGAACGTGTGGGCTGGGCTCAAAATACTTCTATTTATAGTATCATATGATATGTACTTTTTCCTTACCGAAATGTCTATACATTTAGTGGCTCCATATTTTGTGACTCAGAATACTTCTGTCAGTCTCCGCATGTGTTACATGATTCAACTCCAAGATCAAATCTAGATCGGAAAACTGAAAAGGTATATATATAGTTTTTCTTTTGTTGCAATGTCACGCGATAAAACTCGAACAGTAATACTTCTTTAGAAAATACGTTAGAGGATTAGCCAAAAACTACTGTACGATTCAAGTACAGTTGTATATAATAACCATGCATATTCAAATAATTAAAATGAGCTAGCGTAATTAAATCCAATTTTGTAGTTTTGAATATAAAAAACATATACGAAACAATAATAAATTAAGTAGTAGTGGGCTAATGATTTTTATTTCAGAATAAATCGTTATGTGAGTCTAGGTTAATAATTAATTTTTTTTTTAATTTACATGTGCAAAAAGAAAGTTGGACCTAAAGAAAATAAAAAACTAATTTGGACCTAAAGTTTGAATTTTATTTTGGATAAAACATTTTTGTGCATCCGAGTTGAGTGGTTAAAAAAAAACCGAATTACGGCACAAAAGAAAACAAAAACTACACTAATTAAAAAACTCCCGAAGCGTCTCGAAAGGCGAAAAAGGGCTTTTAGCTTCGCATCTGCGATTTCTGAATCCGATCTGATCGGTATCGTTGTTTCAATCTGCAAAATCACTCTTACTCAATCTCAACTGCAATATGGAGAAGGATCTCTGGAAGTCGATGCAACGATTGAGCTTGAATCTGGGCAAGGAGTTACAACCGATTCAACTATCTTTCGATACAAGACGGCGCAACAACAACAATAATCGACTCAGCTTGATTGTTCGTGGCCTCAATCCGAACCTCCAGAATCTCAATGGTATGCGTAATACTTTACCTAGAGCTTGGGGTTTACATGATCGAGTAGAAGGTCACATACATGATGATGGAACTATCCAATTTTTCTTTACGGAAGAACACCACATGCTGTCTGTGCTAGAACGTGGGCCATGGAGCTTCAAGGAATGGATGGTAACAATGGATCCCTGGACGCGAAGGCTCTATCCAGATTCTCTACAAACTATAACATTTTGGGTTCAAATATTCGGAATCCCAAATGATTATCGAAATCCTAGAGTCGTTGAGGATATTCGTAGCGATATGGGTCATGTAGAAGGTGTTCGTATTGTCGAACCAACTAGAGAAACTCGATATGAGGTCTGGGTAAGAATAAGGATGAATGTTAATCAACCTCTGGCATTCAGCAGATATCTTCAGTTAGAGGAACATGGCGACCCCATTTTGATCAACTTGGAGTATGACAGGCTAAGACGCTATTGTGGTATTTGTGGTTCTCTTACACATGCTGATTCTAATTGTTCACAAGTACAACAATATCTTCCTGAAGCCAATCAACAACAAGATGAACACACGCAGAATGAAGATCTCATGGAGAAAAGGAGCAATGTCAATCAAGAGGACCAACAAAACAGGGAAGAGCCAGTCGAATATATCACATCAGGAGAACTCTTTATGCTCATCTTCATCCGTACAGGGAGCAAGACCCACAATCAGCTATGAGACAGCCACCCATAGATCAAACTGGTAGAACCCACAAAGGTAAGGAAACTGTAGCAAGCCTTTTAATCATCATTCACGAGGAAGGATCTTCCTCAAATCAGAATAATCACCTCAAGCGCAAGGCAGAATCTCAGCAACCAGAAGAAGCTATTCTACCAATCAGACAGAGAACTGCAGCAACAACATCCGATCAGGGTTTGGTGGTTACCCTAAAACCACCAGAGGCCCCATGAGACTTATGCACTGGAATTGTCAGGGTTTGAGAAACGCCCTGACAATTCCATATCTTAAGTATATCAGGAAGTCTTCTAAACCTGATATACTGTTTCTCATTGAAACTAAAAACGGTGCACAGTATATATCTAACATAGCCAAAGATCTAGGATATCCCCATTATTTTTGTCTTCCAGCTAATGGGTTGAGTGGGGGATTGGCCATTTTTTGGAACTCTAGTGTTGATATTATCTTTATAAATACCCCTACTCTTAATATTACTGATATGATGATCATTGGGGAAAATGGGAATTCTTTTTGGTTAAGCTACATATATGGTAATCCAATAAGAAATTTAAGGAATCTTTTATGGAGAAAGTTGACTTATTTTGCAGAGACAGGTACTTATGATGGGTATCCAAGGCTTGTCTTAGGAGATCTGAATGACATCAAAAGCAACGATGAGAAGGCTGGTGGAATTAGAAGGGCTGAACATACCTTTTCTGCCTTCAGAAAATGGTTGAATAAATCTGGACTTCATGATATCAAAACAGTGGGAGGGAAATACACCTGGGAAGGAAGAAGAATGAAGTATGACATCAAAAGTAAGATAGACAGATCTGTTGCAAATTCAGACTGGCACGACTTATTCCCCAATGCATACACTCAACTTCTTAATTGGGGAGCCTCTGACCATCGTCCACTTCTCATTCATACTGAACAACTACAAGGTAAAAGTTATAACCTGTTCAAATATGATAGCAGATGGAGATATAGTCCGGAAGTAAAGAATATCATAGAAAATACCTGGAAAAATGAATGCTCCAATATTCCAGGGGAAAATTTCATGGAGGCTATCAAGAAGTGCAGAGCAGCTTTATCAAAGTGGCGAGCAAATAACTCAACAAATTAGCACAAGGCCATCATACAACTTCAGAACTCTCTGCACACAGAGTATACTTCCTCATCCCCTAACTCTGAAGTGATTACTAAACTAAAATCTGAGTTAGCAAATGCATATCGATTTGAGGAAGAATACTGGAAAGTGAAAAGTAGAGTACAATGGTTAACTTTGGGGGATAAAAATTCTAAAAATTTTCACGTTAAAACTAAACAGAGGAGACAATATAACAAAATTATTAGTATTACTGATGATCAAGGGAAAATTCATTTAGACAATCAAGGCGTTCAGTCTACTTTTGGGTCTTACTTTAATCACATTTATAAATCTGATTGTAGCAAGGAAATGGATGAAGTCCTCAACAAGATTCAATCCCTCGTTACTGATCAGATGAATCAAGATCTCACTCGACCTCTATCAGAAGAAGAAGTTTATCATGCCCTTCAGTGTATGCATAGAGATAAAGCACCTGGGCCAGATGGCTTAACAGCTGGATTCTAAAAGGATCATTGGGTTATTCTTAAACAAGGTGTGCTTCAATTTATTAAATCTTTTTTTAGAACCATAAGCTAGATCCAGCCTTAAACCATACACATATTTATCTTATACCCAAAACAGAACATCCAACATCTGTAAAAGATTACAGACCCATCAGCCTATGCAATGTGGCTTATAAACTTATCTCTAAAATTTTGGCTGAAAGACTGAAGCCCCATTTAGATAAAATCATCTCCCAGAATCAGACTGCCTTCATACCTGGTAGGCTTATTACAGATAATCTCCCTTCATGGCCTTCAAATTAGACATCAGTAAGGCTTTTGATAAAGTAGAATGGCGCTTTATTGAGGCAATCATGCAAAGACTTGGTTTTGCAGATATTTGGTGCCAATGGATCATGAATTGCATCAAAACAGTGAGCTTCTCCATTCTCATCAATGGTCAACCTGTAGGCAACATAAAACCCCAGAGAGGTATCAGACAAGGTGATCCAATCTCACCATATCTTTATTTGCTATGCTCTGAAGGGCTGTCTGCACTATTGCAAGATGGGGTAAATAAGGGTCTAATTCACGGATTTAAAGCCAGTAGAAAAGGTCCTCCTATCTCTCATCTACTATTTGCTGATGATTCCTTATTATTCTGTAAAGCTAACCCTATAGAATGCCAAAACGTCCTAAATATTCTTCAGAAATATGAAAAAGTCTCAGGACAAATGATAAATTTCCAAAAATCAGTCTTAACATTTGGAAAAGGGTTATCACAAGGAATTAAAGCGCAACTAAGTCATATTATGGGAATCAGGAAAGTTACAGGTTTTGGGAGATACTTAGGGCTTCCTGAATTCATTGGCAGAAATAGATGTCAAACATTTGCTTACTTAAATGAGAGAATGAATCACAAGCTAGATAGTTGGTATACTAATTTGCTATCTCATGCAAGGAAAGAGATTATGATCAAAGCTGTTGCACAAGCCATTCCAGTCTACACCATGAGTTGCTTTCTTCTTCCCCAGAAGCTCATTCAAAAAATGTCTGCCTCAATCAGAAACTTCTGGTGGAACTCACGGAAAGATAGAGATAACATACACTGGATATCATGGCAGAGACTCACGAAGGCAAAACAAAATGGTGGTCTTGGATTCAGAGAGCTCAGAGATTTCAATATTGCCTTGCTTGCTAAACAAAGTTGGAGGATGCTTACAGAGCCTAATTTACTTCTAACAAAAGTATTCAAAGCCAAATATTACCCGCAGGAAGAGTTGTTGGAAGCCAGAGGTAGAAAAAGATGCAGCCATGCATGGAAAAGCATCCTTAAAGGTAACTATTTAATCAAGCAAGGGCTCAAATGGGTTGTAGGTGATGGAAGTAAGATTAAGGTTGGTCAGGATAATTGGTTACCAACTAAACCTTCAAGACCAGCCAGACTCAATAGTTGTATTGACTATCAAGATCTAACTGTCAAGGATCTTTTCATTCCAGGCACATGGCAATGGAATGAAAACCTCCTCAGCAACATCATTCATCAAGAAGATAGGAGTTTGATTACCTCAATTAGACCCTCTGTGACTGGTAAGCCTGATACTATTTCTTGGTCTTATACTAAGCATGGGGATTACACTGCTAAATCAGGTTATCATCTTAGTCACTGGATGTCTATGACAAGGCAAGTTAATGGGTCCAACACTCAAAATGCGGATTGCCTAGATATTATTAAACATATTTGGAATTGGCCCGTACCTTCAAAAATTAAACATTTCTGGTGGAGAGGAGTTTTGAATGCCTTGCCTGTTACAGATAATTTGAAGAGAAGAAAACTCAGAATCTCTACAGACTGCAACTTATGTGGTGAGCAGACGGAGACAGTCAATCATCTCCTGTTCCAATGTCGTTTTGCTCGAGAAATTTTGGGAACTAAGTACAATGGGAGCAATAAGAGGTGATACTTTACTCTCAAACCCTCTTGGTGATAATTTGATCTATATTATCAATACTATGAAAGACCTCCAAGAACAGAAGAATCTTCTCCCTTTAGTTGGATGGAGAATTTGGAAAACAAGAAACAATCTTCTCTTCCAAAGTAAAAAATTGTCCATACCCCAAGTGATAGAAAAAATTAAGTTAGATCATCAACTTTGGGAGGAGGTTTGTAGACAAGAAAAGGAGAGATCCAACTCTAATAGGGATACCATAAAGGCCAACCCAATATCTCTGTCACTAGAACCTACCATTTTCGATCAAATTTTACAACATAATGCCAATCACTTCTGTTTTACAGATGACTCTTAGACTGGAGAGAAGGAAGTTGCAGGTATAGGCTGTATTATCCTCAACAAGACAGGTCAGGTTAAGCTGTTAGGCTCATCATCTATTACACCAACAGCCACGCCTTTAGATACAGAGGTAGAAGCTTTGAAGATGGCAATGATTGAAGTCTTAAAATTGAACCTTACGAGTGTGATGTTCTGTGGAGATTCCAAAGAATTATATCACCAATTTCAGTTCCCAAAGAGACTTTCAGAAACCAACAGGAAGCACCCTGCCATCTCAATGCCTGTTGAAGATATCAAGCACTTGATGACTAACAGAAATGACATACAATTCATGAAGATCCCTAGAGCTTTGAATATAAATGCAGATGACTTGGCAAAATCTGCTAGAAATAGTCAATCCCCATATGTCATTAAGTGGAATCATTGTTAAATTCACCTATGTATGTTTTTGATACACTATTATGTGAAAGAAATGAAATATAAAGTTGACAAAAAAAAAAAAAAANAAAAAAAAAAAAAAAAAAAAGCGAATTAGTATCTAATGTTAAAAAGTGATAGTTTTGCTGGTTTGGAATCGTGTGGACGATTGGGATGAGCTGTATGTACAATAAGGATGTAGCTGGCTACTTACGTGTATTACCTCATGCCTGTATCACGTGCTCTATCACTCCCTCTTTGTCTTCTGTCTTTCCATTCCGGTCTATCACTTTCTTTCATCTNCGAATTAGTATCTAATGTTAAAAAGTGATAGTTTTGCTGGTTTGGAATCGTGTGGACGATTGGGATGAGCTGTATGTACAATAAGGATGTAGCTGGCTACTTACGTGTATTACCTCATGCCTGTATCACGTGCTCTATCACTCCCTCTCTGTCTTCTGTCTTTCCATTCCGGTCTATCACTTTCTTTCATCTAATAAATATATATATATATTTACGCTTTTGTAACCTTTTTTCATGTCATATATTACATTGCGATCATGAATATCAGAATATACTTGAATTCTGTAAAGGGAAATACAAACTAATTGCTGATAGAAAAATAATTTTAAGTCTAAAATAAAATTCGTAAATGAAGATATTTTCATCAGAAAATATCAGTCAAATGATATTTTCACCGTTTTATAGTAATTAATGGTGTTTTGAGTTTAAAAAAAAATTATTTTCAATTTTTCATTGCACTATTTAACTCAACTGCAATTTTTGTCNCAGTCAAATGATATTTTCACCGTTTTATAGTAATTAATGGTGTTTTGAGTTTTAAAAAAAATTATTTTCAATTTTTCATTGCACTATTTAACTCAACTGCAATTTTTGTTATATTCATTCATCTAATTAGTTATAGCTAGATATAAAATTTGTGGATATATAAAGAACTTTTTTTAATTAATTTGAGAGAGAGAGATTCGTTAGCTATGTTATTGAATTTTTTTCCAAAGGTAAACTTATTTTTCCCCAAAGATAAACTTAACAGACCATAAAATAATAAATATATTCCATTAGTTTCTCTCTTTATATGTGTGTTTATATATATAACTAACTACCAAATTCCCATTCTTTAAATGAGGCTGCGTTATGTATAAAATGCATGGTGTATACACGTATTTATTGAGTCAATACACACGTCTATACGTACAAATGTGTACACGTAGAAAAAGCAACTTTTGCGACAAACCAAACACATGTTGTTAAATGCCGGTACTTTTGAAAAGTAAGTTTCTTCTAGTTTCAACTGACATCTACTACTATTCAAACAATTAATAATTCGTCATTAACTTAAACAACTTTGAATTCTTTTATGATTATTCCTCTGTTAACCTTATAAAATTAATTACACCTTTTTCAGTTCTGTCTTTCTTTTCCAGATTTGGAAAACTTTTGTTCGAATGGTTGACACCAAATATGGTGTTTAGTCGAGTCATTGTCCAATATCTTTTTAGTCATTTATGCATCACCGACCGAGCTAATTATTCATTCGTTTGCTAATTAATTATATTTTCTTTCTATTAGTTACACAATATTGTAATCACTTCATATAATTCTTACCCTCTCGTGCAGGTATTGGTTGGACTTATCAACGGTATATAGCGTAAACTATAAGATAGTTTGAACAGTTTTCTTATAGGTTTAAGCATAATTATTATGATATTTCAAAGAAAATAATTAAATATAATCCAGTTGCTTCGTCCTATCAACTAAATCTGGATTTAGTAAGTCCCAATATTGATATCTTGCCATTTATAAAGTCTAAGATTAATATGAAAAAAAAAAAAAAAAACTGATTGACCAAAAGGAGTAGAAAGAATCAAGTTGTTCTAATCCATTGGCTGCATCTTGTTGACCTAGGCACAATTCAATCTCATTTTGTGCATGTTCGATCATTTTAATTAGTATGCACATGGATGTTGCAGATTTTGTGTTTGCATGGTTACATGTAAAAATCCAAACGCATACCGATGTACATAGTATTGACTTGATTTAGCTTATCATCCGAACTGATATTTCTCATCTCCAGTCTGTTTATGTATATATTCACATATTTACAGGCCCGATTTTGAAAAAAGACAGAAGAAATAAAAGATTTAGGCATCACAAATATATACAATTTTTAGCAACAACAATTATAATATATTTCTTTATTATAGTGATTGAAATAATTTTATAATAAAATAAAAACAACATCATTTTTAGTTTGATTTAATCGTTATACAACTTACCAACCAAACGCATGTTGTATACAAAATTAATTATATATACATTCCCACGACTCCTATATTAAAAATATTGTGAACAGTGATGTTCCATCTGCACCATCCTTTTTGAAATATGCTATATTTTATGTTATCTACCTAAAGACTATAAGTGTCTCAAAATGGAATAATGGGCACATGCACATTGTAAAGATCGAAAAGGATCCACTACATATTTACTTTATCATTTCGTATTCACAAATCAAACATTATTGTTATACAAAGCTGCTTATTGCAAAATTTAACCTGTAAAGCTAAACAACTATCGTATTTCTCTGTGTATACACGTGGTGGTGAGGCGAGGAGATGGACTGTATGCGGGTAAGATTGTCACAACTGCATAATTCATTTTTGAGAGTCAAACTATTTATTTGTAATTTTGTTGAATAGAGTTCTACTGTTCTTTTGTTTTGTTTTTTTTCTTATTTTTCTTCCCAATCTTATCATTTACATTTTGTCGAGTATCCTTTTTCATTTTAAATATCAGATGTATAAATATCAGATGAATTTTAAAATAATAGTTTGGTTTTATAAAAATGTTTTACTTTTTCGACATTACACAACTATACAGCTATTAGATTTTGTATTATATATTCAAAAATAGATTATTTTAATATATATCAAATACAATATTTTAATGTAAATAAAAAATTTTGGATTTAGTAATTATGCACATTTTTTTATTCATCTAGAATCAATATAAAAACAGAATATGAAATACAAAGAATATATGTATAACAAAATAAAGAGAGACTAGTGACAAATATCAAAGATTTGAATTAAAACTATAAAGATGGTTCAAATCGGTTTCTAATACCATGGTTAGAGTATTCTCCAGTGCAATCAAATCGAGATCCGAAATCATTCTCTATATCACATATGTCTCATTGAATCTTGTGTATCTGCTTTGTCAAGTATCATAGTTGGACTACTATCTTTAGATAAGCAAAAACAACAACCACAACCCTTTATCCACCTAAAAATCAATGAACCAACAACAATGGAGAAATAAATCTCCCAAAATTACAATAGAAAAACCCCCAACCATAGGCTCTATCTCCTTTGTAAATATCTGAAAAAGAGAATTAAGTCCAAACAACGAAAACCACAGCCTCATAACACCAAACCTAAACAAGGAAAACCACAACCTTATAACAACATACCAGAGGAAGAGATGACACACGAGAACACACACAAGTAAAGAGGAGAAGCCAGTGTCGGTTATTCGCTTGGTGAAGGAGTCTCCCTGTTAGTAGAGGCCAGAGATCGATTCCCCATGCGCAGACTTTATTCTCTTTACCCGGTGGCCACATGGATATGGGTCTATTGCCCAACCCATTTGAAAAAGTTGGACGGGGATCTATCCATGAGTTACCCTTTCCCTAGGGTGATTAATCTCGGACCCTCTATAGGTCCGAGGATGTACCCTGAGTTATAAAAAAAAAAAAATTATGTCATAATGTGGCAATCTAGTGATGTTTTATGTATAGAAGAATGGCTATCTCGGAGAAGCTGGTTATTATGGTGGTACGCCACAAAATATATTTGGGGAATTTTAATGATATATAAAAGCAATTAAAAAAAATAAGGAGGGGCATGTAAGAGCTGAGATTTTAGAATGACTTCAGGGGGAAGGTTTACTTGGATTGGGGAAAAGCATAAGCATTTAGCCAAAACAAGAACATACAAATGAATGACATCAACAAACTGATACGATATGTTCCCAAAATTCTTTGTC
This sequence comes from Aurinia saxatilis, assembly GCA_900406295.1. Taxonomy (NCBI): domain Eukaryota; kingdom Viridiplantae; phylum Streptophyta; class Magnoliopsida; order Brassicales; family Brassicaceae; genus Aurinia; species Aurinia saxatilis. The sequence continues at coordinate 1,668 of OVAP01001868.1, read as the reverse complement.
CAGAGTGCCTATGATCACATACCATTGATTTTTCATTTTGAAAATAAGTTTGGAAGGGACATAAGCTATTCATGTATGGCAACATAGGGAAGGCTAACTTGGAGTTTAAAGGGGGGGGGGTTATTGGGAGAAGGATTTTGCGGATTATAAAAGTTTCGAGATTTTATAAACATGTAGAGAGTTTTGTTAAGTGTATAAAGAGTTTGTGGATTATAAAAGTCTATCAATGAATTGTATTTTAAGGATTCTAAAAATCTCACGTACATCCTTAATATTTTGAAAATTGTGGGGGTCGGTTGATTGATATCATAAAATAGTTAAGTGTTTTCCACAAAACAACACTACGGTCCAAGAGTTGATCATGCGTCCACACCATCGAGTATTACAGTCATAGACTATCGATAGGTAACGATATGAACAAGCATGGATCACCAAGGGTCCCACGATCAACAAGACATCAATAAAACACGAATCACTTGACATGATCAAACTTGGCCCGCGAACAAAGCTCTTAGACTCGTCCCGCGAGCCAAGGACTGAGCATGGCCCGCAGGCAATGCCCATGAGCTATCAGGCGTGCCACACAAGGCGTTTGGCTCGCGGGATAAGTCTCTTGGCTTGTTCCGTGGGTCAAACCTTCTACAAACTCTCCCGAAGAACCATCTAGCCTATTCTATGAACATTTGGTTGGTAGGTTCCGGTCAAAACCTCACCAAGCAATGTGCTAGCCAAGTCTCACAGTGGATCACAATAGACCTCACCAAGCAATGTGCTAGCCAAGTCTCACAGTGGATCCCGACAGACCTCACCAAGCAACGTGCTAACCAAGTCCCATTGTGGGTCCCGAATGACCTTGGACAAGCCAACTTGATCTCTCGATGATCAATTGAACGTCCGAACATGAAATTGACCCAAAAAGGATCGAACGAATGCATCAAGATAACCCGCGGGCTAAGTCGCATGCCGTGGCCCGCGGGACAAGTCCAATACCACCCCATGGCCCGCGGGACGAGTTCAAGACCACAACCCGCGGGCCAAGTCTCCCCATGGCCCGTGGAACAAGTTCAAGATCACCACCCGTGGGCCAAGTCTTTACCGTGGCCCGCGAGACAAGTACACAACCCTTTTCCGTGGGCCAAGTCTTTACCGTGGCCCATGGGACAAGTTCACAGCCATCACCCGCAGGCCAAGTCTTTACCGTAGCCCACAGGACAAGTTCATGACCATCATCCGCGGGCCAAGTCTCTACTGTGGCCCGCGGGACAAGTCTCCCTACATCAACCGCGGGCCAAGTCTCCACCATGGCCCGCGGGACAAACTCACCATCTTCATCCGCGGGCAAAGTCTCTACCGTGGCCTGCGAGACAAGTCTTACCGCATTTTCCGCGGGCCAAGTCTCAATCTGTCCCGCGGGACAACCTTCTCTGAACCAACTGCAGACCAAGTCTCTACCATGACCCGCGGGACAAGTTTATCTTCAACATCCACGGGCCAAGTCTGAGGTATGGCCTGCGAGNCACATTTCAATCCGCGAGCTAAGTATCAAGTATGGCCCGCAAGATTGTTCACATCTCAGTCCGCGAGCCAACTTAGCTCGCCTAGCAACATAATAAGTACGTGTTTTTGGTACTAATTAAGACCTTAACACTACAATGTCGATGTAGTAAT
>OVAP01001867.1:6554-19736 GCA_900406295.1 Aurinia saxatilis | reverse complement strand
GGTCCACCTTTGGTGCTCTAGACTCATCCCACTCATTTGAAGTTGCAATTTTCGTCGGTGTTTGGGACAGCACTTCTTTGGACACCATATTGCACATTTGGTAGCTGGATTCGAGCACCTTTTGAGAACCCAAGTGTTACATCATCCAAATGGTAGTTTGTGGCACTCCTTAGGGCATCTTAAAGCTCATCTTCAAGCTCCATTCCCCATAGAAATTCCTCTGCCGTATCAGAAAGAGTCTCCACATAGAATGTTTGGCCATTAACCTTTGGGCGCTTGATGAGCTTGTCGATGTAGAAACGCATGTTGAATTCTCCAATGTTGAGGTCAGTGATGCTATTCTTGCAATCAATCAAGGCTCCAGCAGTGGCTAGAAATGGCCGTCCAAGAATGAGGGGATCCTTTGGCTCTTGATCATACTTGAGGACTATGAAATCGGTGGAAATGTAGAACTTTCCCACTCGGACTGGTACATCTTCAAGGATTCCTTCGGTATACCGGATTGAGCGATCAACAAGGACTAATGACACCCTTGTTTGTTGGAAGTCCATCATTCCCATCCGTTTAGCAACTGAAAGAGGCATCAAGTTTACACCAGAGCCAAGATCACAAAGAGAGTTTTCAAAACGATAATCCATAATTGACAAATCAAGTACAAAACTCCCTGGATCCTCAAGTTTGGTATGCATTTTATTTGTAAGGATGGATGTGGCTCCCCTTGCTACGACATAGACACTTTGTTCAAGGCTACACAACTCTTGAGAGGATGAGGTGACACAACTCATCTTCTCTCTCTTCTGGACTTCTTAGGAGCAATGGGGTAAGGCACCTTAGGTTGGATTGTAGGTGCAAGAGGTCATCTAGCTTCCCATTGAAACCCACCATTATCTTTTGTTGACCTTCAAGTAGTTGCTCGAGCATTGTCTTCGTCTCGTTGTCTTGAGCCTTAGGAGAATGGTAAGAGGTGTTCCCATAGTTATTTCCTTCGCCAATTGTTTTTGGATTTCCTCCATTTGAATGGCTTGTTGTAGAAAGGCTNTTTTCTGATATCCTCCATTGAATGGCTTGTTGTAGAAAGGCTTGTTGCTTGGAAACTTTTGTCCGTAGTTGCCACCAACATAGTTCACATCCTCTTGTTCCTCTTCCTCATTTGTGCCTTTAATTTCAGCAAAAGAGACACTCTTTTTGTTTGTCTTCAACACGAGATCAAGCTTNTCAGCAAAAGAGACACTCTTCTTGTTTGTCTTCAACACGAGATCAAGCTTCTGATGCAACTCCTCGATCCTTTGAGCTTCAATGTTGTTAACTCTCTTCATATCATAATTCATCCCTCTATTGTAAGAGCTAGCAACCAAATTCTCGATAAGCTTGTAAGCACCCCTCCTTTGTTTGTGTCATAAAGTCGCCATTGCTGGCTGAATTCAATGCAGTCTTGTAATCCCAATTGACACCATCATAGAAGAGGCCAAGTAGCTGCTCATCGGTGTAGCTGCTCATCAGTGTAGCCATGGTGAGGACACTCCATCTTGTAAACCTTGAATCTTCCCCAAGCCTCACAAAATGATTCACCGGACAATTGCTGAAAGCTGGTGATCCTACTTCAAATCCATTGTCTTCACTTTTGGGAAGAAGTGATCAAGGAAGGATGCTCTAATATCTACCCAAGTACGAAGAGATACTGGTGGTAAAGCCTTGAGCCACTTCTTTGCCTTATCCATTGGTGATTGTGTTGCACATGCGTTCGTAGTCATCGATGTGGTCCATTTGATTTTTATGCTCCAGTCCATGGAATCGATTCTGCTTCACCAAAGCAATCATCGGTGGTGTGACTTCATTGTTGTGGCCAAGTACACGAGCAGGACATATGGCTACCCGGTTTGAGTAGAAGGAGTGAGGAGTATCAGATGATCCAATAGTCACTCCTTGTTGAGGACTGGTGCGCAGCTCCTTAAGCTCCTCCTGCATCTTTCTTATCACATCATGAAGTGTGTCATTGTTGTTGTTGTTTTCTGGCATTGTTGCTGATTTTGACTTAATTAGCCGGTTGTTCTTCTCGAGGTTCTCTAGCTCGGTGTGGTCTAAAAGCTCTTTAGAACTATCACTCCTCAAGTGCATAAACCTGAAACACCAAAGAGAAAAATAAAAAAAAAACTAGTTAGTAAATAGATAATTAAAATAAAACCAAATAAAATAGAAATCGAATAAAAACTAGTATGTAAGTTTAATTGGTCCCCGACAACGGCGCCAAAAACTTGATACACAAAGTTTACCCTATGTATTTCTAACTGCAAGTACACAGCAACTATCAGCTATAATACATCGAATCCACAAAGACCAAAATAAATATGCAAACTACTTTAATAAATTCTAAATAAATGCAAGGCAATTGGTTTTAATATTTTCTACTGTAAGCAGACACTAGGTGATTTTTTAGAAGGGTTTTTATCAATTTAAACAAACGCTAGGCTTGGGAACTTAATCTAAGAATCAATTCTGACCAATGCTACGGACATTGTCGATCGACTCCCGACGTACAAAAACTATGAAATCTTTAACTCTTGAGCTTGAATCAACCTATCTAGCAAACCCAAATCTCGCTGAGATCTACTAATTTAATTTGAACCCTAGAACAGCCAACTCTCGCTGAGAAATCCTATGAATTCTAATTAGCATTATCAAACCTATTCAATTTGTTCACTAGCAATTCTACACCAAATCTCTTTGAGAGAAGAAAGCTAGCTCTCCTAAATCTGTTTCAGCAATTTATTAGCACAATAAATTTTCTATAATCATATACTCTAGATGGCCAACCTAAAGTATAGCATTAAGAAAAACCTAAGAGAAGAGTTAAATCTATGACACATAATTTAAGCTATTGGTAACAGAAAATCATCAAAGGTTACGAACCATAAACCTAACTAACAAACTACTCAGACATAACTAAGCAATTCATCATGCAAATCAACAGAACAATAAACTGAATAATACTCTATAGAAATTTAAAAGAGGGTTTAGAGAATTCTTCTCCATTACAAAACTCTAAAGAATATGAATATTGTATGAGCCTAAACAATGACTGTAGAAAAGTATATATAAGGTTCAGGACGAATTTTAGGTTTAAGGAATTAGCATAAAAAATTAGGAAAAAAATCTTTGTCTTGAAAAATTTATGGAAAGTGGCTGAATATTCGTAAGGTGTCGACCGACACCAGGGTGGTGTCGATCTACACTCCCGTCTGAATGTTCCATTTCTCTTCGTTTCCTTTTTCGTCTCTCCAAGCTTTTTGCTCCATAAATCTTCTAGATCCTTCCAAAGCTCCAAAACTCGTCCATGCACCTAAAATGACTCTTTTGGACTCTAATAATAGTAATATAGACTCTAAAATAAATATAAGTATAAGTTTATTATGATAAAAACAGGTAAAATATGAGATATATCATCGAGCATCTCCTCGATCCACTTGTTGGAACTTTCGGATCGACCCTGTCGAGGAAGTGAAAACCTTCGTTGATTTCTCTATAAATCTGGTAGTGTTCAAAGGTTGGAGGCGCTTGCTGGCAAAGACCGGCCACTGCGAGATTTCTGTGGAGCATAAGGGCCATGGTATGTTGTGAATCGTCTATTTGGACCATCATAGCATCGAATGATCCTTTTCGGTTGATTCATGGCTAAGAAAATCACAAAAAGACAAAAAAAAAAAAAGACTAATTAGAAAATAAAAGAAATAAAACTGCTTAAACTAAATAAAGGGGAAGGCTTAGACTGAAGTTTGGTAAAAATACTAGTTGTGCAATTGTATTCGATGGGCATAGAACAATGAGTGTGTAAAGAACAATGAGTGTGTAATCGATGGATTGAAAGCTCCTGAAATCTAAAAATCAAATAAAAACGTAAGTGAAACAAATAGTGAAAAGCGTTAGGAAGTCAAGTTGTTCGCATGGATCACAGTTTGAAATATCCCGGGTAGTAGTTTTTCAACTATCCTTTGTTAAGGTTAGCCAGTCTAGATTCGCCGATTCCCGGGTTAATATAAAATAATGGTTCACTCTTTTNTCCTGAAATCTAAAAATCAAATAAAAACGTAAGTGAAACAAATAGTGAAAAGCGTTAGGAAGTCAAGTTGTTCGCATGGATCACAGTTTGAAATATCCAGGGTAGTAGTTTTTTCAACTATCCTTTGTTAAGGTTAGCCAGTCTAGATTCGCCGATTCCCGGGTTAATATAAAATAATGGTTCACTCTTTTGGTCCCTAATCTAGTCCTTAAGTTCAAGAAATCAGTTGCTAGCTCCTCCGATAGTGGACATGAGAGCTTTCAAAAATAAGTTTTCAAGTTTATATACTGTAATTGATTCTTAACCGCAAATAATCCTAGATAATATAAAATTCCTTGATAAAAAAGTAAGCTATAACTAGTCATGCCATAAACCCTATTACATATCTACCAAACCATTATTGCCTTTGAATAACCTTTATTCATAACTAAAAAAACTACTCAGGCATGCTGATAATAAACATGAAAACAATAGTAAATGCAATCATATAAATTAAATAAAGTGTTCAGAAAACTTCTTCATATTAAAAGGTAGGGGGTGCAAAATTCTCCGTTTCGACAACACTTATGAATAGAAACTCAAATGAAAACAAAGAACAATATGAAAACTATGAAACTGGTGAACTGACTCGCTTGTAAGATTTTGACAGGTGTGTTTCTTCTGTCATGGCTCTCTACCTTTTACAAAGGAGAGAATTCGACTGCAGAAGTTGAATGAAGATAGGAATAAACCAGAGATGATAATCCAAAGTATTTGGTTTTATCTAAAAATATATTCTAAATAACAAGTGAATATCCTCTGAAGGTTTCCGAAGCTTTTTACATTTATCCTTCACCAATCGATCGATTGTAGCAAAGACATTTGACCGACTGGGCCTTTAATAATTCTCGGGCTTCCAAAAAGATATCTCTTCAATGTTTGTGCCGTTTCTCCTTGATTATAAGGCCAGATTACTTGATTCCAGTTGCACAAGACAATTGTTTCATGTGGCTTTTTTTTTTTTTCTCAAACCTCAGCCTAATCCAAAATGCATAACATCTTCATTTGGACAAAAACTTTTTATATTGGATTGTTGACTTTGGAGAAATGTTCATAATTAAGCACTTAAATGTCTTAGTTTTCTCAAAAACACTTCAAAAATGTAAATAATTGGAAAACACCAATTTCATACTTGATTCTATTGGTTTCGTTAATAAAAGCACTTAAAATCTATACTAAAAATAGTAAAAGAAAGATCATATCAATACCCTAATCCTTGAAAACTCCAACTGAAAAGACTCATTTATCCCTACCAATCTCACAAGGGAGATTGTCTTATCACAGTAACATTTAGCACGTGTCACATGTGCATGACCAAAATTCTGACATTTTTTTTTTTACCATCGGACAAGTCTCCAAACCTTGTCACTTAACACCCATTTCTGAACCGCTTTGTCCCAAGCAGCTTGTGCCTTCTTCTTGTTTTAGGATGGTGTCCTTCTTATATTAACTTTCTTGGAAGTACTCCCGAGAATAACATCTACTGACGTAACATAGGAAGCTTCAAACTCTTCATGTCTTGGAAGTCTTTGTTTGCCATTAACTTTGAATGATTAGTGATTAAATCTCTTCCACAAACCCCATCATTGTTTGATCCATCACATATTGAAAAACTCATCAACTTCTCAGTAGGTATGGGCCGTAATAAAAAACAACACCTTTACCCCTTTATGTATTGTGTAATCTTTGGAAGAGGTTCCAATCTCATAGCAAGTTTATTAACCACCGAATCCTTTCCTACTTCAGCTAAAGACATTTTAACTCTTGTATAAGGAAAAACAAGAATCATTTGGAACAATATATACATCATATATTGTATATACTTGGAATCATTAGCTATGAATTGATATTTCCTAGTATATTGGACCATAAAAGTTATTAAAAACTCCAAGCCTAAAATTGAGTAGCATATATCAGTGACCTAGTCTATCAATCATGGCTTTTTTACATAAAGATTTTGTATCTTTTGTTATAGTTAAAAATTCCTTACATCTACATGCTTATGATTTAAATTTGGTATCTAATAAAAAAAACAGTGATTTGAAAGTAATCTTGTGATTCTATTAGACAATTAGTGGGCCAAATTAACTGGACTAAAAAATATAATAAAAACATATTAATTTGGCCCAAATTAATTATTTGGTTATGAAATAATATATAATTAGGGTCTACTAACTTTTTGTTTAGGGTTTCACTTATTCTTTATAGGTTATATAGATCCGCCGCACCATCATCAAATCTTGATTTTATAGCATCAACGAGAGAACTTCAATATATTAATTCTGTGTTCTTATGGCAAAAACGCAAAATATATTTTTTTCAGTAATTCCGCTACAAAATCAAAAAGGTACATCAAATCTCTTGCATAGATTTATTTCACTCTATTTACAAGTTTTATAAACAAATTCTCATGACTAGGTATAGAAAATGGGGCTTAATCACATATACCCAATTTTTAAAACATTTAATCACATATACCCAACTACTTTCCTTCCCCAATAAAAAATGATAAAAAATCTATACTGCCCTCTCATAAAATCAAATCAGAATATCGAAATTGCGTTTCTCTTCCCCGGCTAAACTCTATTCTGGCGACTTTTTCACTCCAGCAATTATCTCTCCGGCGAGTCTCTGTCTCCTGCGTCTCCGTTTTTTCTGGCGATTCTTTCAAGGTTAGTTAATTTTTCCGATTCTCTCGTTTCGATTCGGTTCTCATATTCGATTTGATTTGTGCAGTCAAGGGAGACTCCATCGGTGGAATCTCCGAAACAGAGCAATGAAGAGGTCTCGTATCAAGAAGTAGAGAGATCGGTTGAAGAGTATTTAGCTTCCAACCCTGAAGATGTGGAGGCCCTAAGGTCGTTAATGGAGATAAAAATCAAATCTCGTAAGTTTATAGAAGCTATAGAGGTTATCGATAGGTTGAGAGGATTGGAACCAGAGGAGAAGGAATGGTCAGCAATTCTTGTAACGAGTGATAAGTTCGATTTGCTTTTTCTGTTTTTTGCTGGGCTAACTAATGGGTTATATATGTTTGACAGACTGGAGCACATTTCGTGGATAGCTTGATTTCAGTGATCATCATATGTTTGACGAACAGATATAAAAATGCTACCTTCACAGCTCTTATGTTATTTCCAATTTGTTTCAGTTCCAAAAAGTGGGTACGCACAAAATATTTTAAACCGGTATCATATTGATGAGTGCAGGATGTCAAAACTACGAGGAGGAGAGCAAATGGCCTAGGGCACAACTATGATTCAAAGTCTATCATTGTGATAACTGAAAAGGTGAAAACAAGTTTCGGTTTGTTTTTACTGGCTGAACATTATTAAGTTTCAAGTCTCAGAGACATAAATCTAACTTTATTTCTTCTTTTTGGGAAATCAGGACTATGACAGAGATCCGGAGATTCTCAAACGTCTGGACACATACATTGTCTTGGTTGATGCTCTGAGTTGTAGGTAGCTCATTGTAGAGGAACTGATGTGGATGGCTTTAAATCTATACTAGGGAGAGTTCTTGTTGTTGAGTTATATAAATCCAGTTAGGTTCATGGTTATCTTACCGCATTCCTTTGTTGTGTTCGTACTCTTTTGTAAAAAATAACAGGATGAGGGAGTGATCTTAATTTTATCCAAAATAACAGGATCTTCAAGGGAAACCATATCTACAATTCTATCTGATATTTCATCTGAAAAAGATCTCTTTGGTACATAAGATTCACAAGGAGGACCATTAGACTTTAAAGACGGATGAGCATCAGGGGACCCATTACCGTTTACATTAATTAAATCAGTAGACGAGGTACTCTCCTCCGGGATTTCACCCTGGCTTTCTTGTTCATTAGTTGTCTCACCCGTATAAGCAACATCTAACACATGGGAGTAAACTGCGTCTTTGTTTTCTACATTAACTTCTGTTATGCCAGCATCCTCTTGTTGTGGTTCCTCAGCCATTGATCCTACATCTCCTGACTTGGGTGGTTGTGGCTGTGAATCTTGAGAAGTTGTACTATCAAGAATTTCAATAGGATCAAGACTAGTGGTATAAGCTGGTGATTCAGGATGCTGAGGAGAGTACTCAGAAGACTTGTCCAGAACCATCTGCGATTCAGGTTCATCAACTTTGAGATCTGAAACAACTGTCTCGAGTTAGAAACTCTAATAACAGGATGAGGGAGTGATCTTAATTTTATCCAAAACAACATGATGAGGGAGTGAGTGAAACATGATTATTGGTTCTTGTATTTTATTGGATATGAGAATTTACAAATAATTTAGAAATTCATGTGAATTTCACTTATATTTATAAATCCACTTTAATCCATCAAAATCCATTATAAAATCAAATCAGTAGAGAAATCATTAGTTCTAAATATTCAAATTTAAATTCTTTAGAATTTCCCTATAATTTATAAGTTTCTTTAGAATTTCCCTAAAGTTTTAGAATTTCCTTATAATTTCTTTATAAATTGTAAACAGTCTTATAATTTCTTTAGAACTTTCCTATAATTTCTTTATAATTTGTAAGTAGCTTTACATTTGTAAGTAGTCTAATAATTTCTTTAGAATTTTTATATAATTTTCTTATAATTTCTTTAGAATAACCTTATAAGTTATTTAGAATAGCAATAAAATTTATTTAGAATAACCTTATAATTGTAAGTAGTCTTATAATTTCTTTAGAATTTTATTATAATTTCTTTAGAATTTCCCTACAATTTTCGTATAATTTGTAAGTAACCTCGTAATTTCTTTAGAATTTTCCTATAATTTTCGTATAATTTGTAAGTAACCTTATTATTTCTGTATAATTTGTAAGTAGCTTTACATTTGTAAGTAGCCTAATATTTTTTAATTGTGGTCCTTAATACTTTTTAATCATCATCATTATATATAACTTTTTTTTTGCACAATTTGATGACCAATTAATTTAAAATTGCAATTGTTGAGAAAAGAAAAAACTTAATTACAGTCTATGATCTATCCCTTCCAAGAGACTCTTCTGTAGATTGTTTGACTGTAAGTAATCTTGATGGCTCATCATTCGGATTCATCAAGTTAATCTCTAGTAACTGCTTACTCGAAGTTTCACAAATGTTTCTGGTCGGCTGATGGCGATTCCAGATACTCTCCGGGAAACAATCTGTGATTGTTGTTCTTCTTGAATCATTGTCCTTTAAAACATTGTCCAATGGTTGCAGAGAATTCGTGTGAACAGAATGTTCTGTTTTTCTCTCATGTACAAGAAGCAATGCGCATTTGTAAGTGAAGAACAGAAGCAAAGTAGCAAGAAAGAAAACCACAAGGGAATCAACTACAATCACAGATCCTATAGCGTGAGCTGCAAGGGAACTTAAGGCTCTCTTTCAGATGAGATTTACGCGAGCCTCCGCCTGTAAAGGTAGTGAAATTTTCTCAGTACAATCAAGAAAGCACCTGTAGTTCCCCATGTCACTCAGTTTGAAGGTCAAGACTGCCCCATTCGCTTCTCCTTGATGTAGCAGTTGTTGCATGAGGTCATTGCATTTGCTGTATTGTTCCACAGAACCTAATCCCACTCGCTTTAACATTCACATCACTATATAACTTAATCTACTAACCTGGTGAGATTTTTAGCAAGAGAGGCCCAAAACACATAAATGAAGCTGTAAGACTTAAAACACCAAGAATGATCTCTCTTTGGTGTCAAGTTCGTTGGAGAAGCTGTATGTTCCTTGGTGAAGCTCTAAGACACGGAAACACCTTGGTGTTAAGTTCGTTATGTCATTCCCCCTTCCTCACATCCTCACTAAACGTTTTAATAAACCCTTCAACAACAACAGAGTGACATTCCCTAAATAAATACTACTCGGACTTTGCTCTCTTTCTTCTTCTTTCTCAGGTTTATGTAAAACTTTTAGGTCTCTCGTTGAATTATCTTTTGACTCACAATATGAAAAGAGACAAAGAACAGATCGAATCACCACAAATGTTCTCGAATCAGTTCGTGCTCTTGTTCTCCCTTCTCCTCCTCCTCCCGATCCTCTTCTTCTTCGTCGCACCACATGTCTCCCCTTCACCACAGGGAGAATCCCTAATCCCACTATCCGATGAGATCGACGACCAGAGCCTATTCCTCGCCGCCGCGGGATCAACCTCCTTATCCCATCACTCCTCCGGAACACAGAACCCTAAGCTCAAGATCGCTTCCCTGTTCCTCACAAACTCCGATCTCCATTTCGCTCCGATTTGGGATCGATTCTTCTCCGGTCATCCTCAATCGCTATATAATGTGTATGTCCACCCGGATCCTTTCGGTAACATTACGAGACCTTGGAATGGATCTGTGTTCAACAACGCTTTCATCGCCAACGTGAAACGCACCCGAAGAGAGAGATTGAAAGAGTCGCCGGAGAAAGAGACCGGGAGTTAAACGGCGAAGAAGAGGATTGGTATTTAGGGGGTGAAGGTATAATTGTATTAAAATAAAATAGTGTGGGTATATGTGATTAAAAAAGAGGGTGTGGTTATATGTGGTTAGTGGGTATGTGAAATTGGATATATTTGTCATTCTTTCATAGAAAATAATTTATAAACATTTATTAATTGTGAAGATTTTGCGCATCCTCTCATTTTTTTTTTATCTTACTTTACAAGTTTCAAATCAGTTTTTCTGAGCTTGAACTAGATAGTAATATGGTGAAGTATTAGCACAAACCGCTAACTACAAATCCCTAATCAGTAAAATGTTCCATTTTATTATTTTCAATTTTACTTTTTCTTTATATTCTTCTGCAGATTAATTGTTTTGCTTACAACTTTATATATTATGAATTTGCGTAGACTACTATGATGTAGTAAAACTAATGGTAGAACTGATTCTAAAATATAAGACTTCTATGAATGTGTCATCTTGTAGAAATAATAATTTTGTCTGTAGGTTATCTTATAAATATTATTTATGTCATCAGTGTTATATGTATACCCTCCAGATGTTAATATTATTATGATAGAAATGATAAAAGGTAATAATGATTTGATGACAAAATGCGTTTTCCCAAAAGATAAAACAAAAATCACGACAGATGCACTATTTTTTGCTACATAAAATGCAACCAAATTTACTGTCATGTATAGATAAACTGATGAAATATTTGTTTTTAGGGAAAATCGCATAAAAATCTCCAAAATGACAAGCACTAACACTTTAAACCTTAAGACTTTTTCACTTACACTATAAACCTTCAAGGTGATAACACTCACACTTTAAACCTCTAAACTATGTAAAAGGTGACACACCGCCATTTGGACTAACGGAAAAATTAACACCGCTAAACAATTTTTTTATTTTTTATTTAATAGAACATGTGTCATTTTCTGATTGGACGTAAATATATTATTTTTTTATATATTTGTATATGACAATGTAATTATTTATGTTAATTAACAGTAAATTAGTCAGTCAATCATTTATTTATTTTATAGTATAATTGGAACTTAAACTAGTGATGATACTTTTCAAAAACAAACTTAAATGTTGTCTTTCATCATATCCTTTGTATTTGCCATATCTTTGTTAATTGTCTTTTTTCTTTTATACGAGTCCGAGCATTTTGATTCGTGATTAGTGAAAAACTTGAAATTTTGATCCAATGCATGTGAGATGTGACATGTTTATGGTCGCTGCAGACTGCATATCTTGGAGATGGCTAGTAAGGAATTTGACATTAATTTCTTACCGGAGAAGAAAGTGGATGTCGAAATTAGGAACAATTACGTTCCTACACAAAGTTCTTCACTGTCGCATACGAAAGAATGTATGTTTCCTTTTCTTTTTTTAGTTAATGTACGATTATCTATTCTTCGTCAGTATTTTAATCAATTTCTAAGTGCGCTAACAATAGGTTTACATTTAGTGGTAGATGGATTTTAGAAAACTAGTTGATTGTATTGTTATTGGTTATAGATTTTTGGGAAAAGTTATAGTTTATATGTTGATTGATTATTAAAAATTATCAAAGGGGTACAATTAACCAATTACATTATTATAGTCCTTTGTCGAGTTTTATGTATCTTGCACTTCAGTATGGATAGTATATATCTTTTTTCTATGCAGTCCATTTGAAATTCAGCTTTTTTATTTATTTTGTGTATCCCATTTTACGTCAGAAGTGTTTAAGGTTCAAAATCAAAGCCAATGTCAAAAAGAAGTAAAATACTCTTCTGTGATGCTACTTAGTTATATATGTTTCATAAGTGATTAACTATACTTCCAACATATGGAAAATGGCTATTTCTGGTTATGTTAAACTCCTATTTTACTTAGGTCGAAGTCAGATAAATCTAAAAAAAAAACTTTGAAACCACCTGAAGACATAACTTTGAAGTTATATGGGAAAATAACTTTTCACTATATGGATTCTAAGGGCACATTACTTAATGCTGAAGGTGAGTCTTTAATTGGTTTATTTCCCTTTCAAAATCTGGTGTCCCTTACCATGTTTATTCTGTAACAGTCGAGTATTCTCTTTATGTATCAAAATGCAGTTGTGGAGAATTTTTCTTGTCCATTTTGCTTAATGCCATGTGGAGACAAAGAGGTGAGTGTTGGATACGGGCCATGCACGGCCCAATGATTTGAGAAAATAGGCCCATCTGTTTTATGGGCCTGTCGACCCGCGGCCCACTCGACTTTATTATAGATGTCAACGCCTCAATCACATAGCCCGAGGCAAGAACATCGAACTGTAGCTGCAGAGGAAGAAGGCGTTGACATTGCATCTGACACCAAACGCACTTCCGATTNTGCACGGCCCAATGATTTGAGAAAATAGGCCCATCTGTTTTATGGGCCTGTCGACCCGCGGCCCACTCGACTTTATTATAGATGTCAACGCCTCAATCACATAGCCCGAGGCAAGAACATCGAACTGTAGCTGCAGAGGAAGCTGCAGAGGAAGAAGGCGTTGACATTGCATCTGACACCAAACGCACTCCCGATAGGCTCTACCAAACATTAATGAAGGTCCTACAACGGTCTACGATCGAGAGTTCGTTCCTCTTGAGTTATAAATAGAAGGTGCAGAGGAGAGAACGGGGGGGGGG
>OVAP01001866.1:0-21720 GCA_900406295.1 Aurinia saxatilis | reverse complement strand
CGAAATCGTCGCAATGCCGTCGCAACTTAGCAACGGTATTGCGACGAATGTACGATGATGTTTGGTATTACACGCAGATTCGTCGCAAATGCCACANCCGTCGCAACTTAGCAACGGTATTGCGACGAATGTACGATGATGTTTGGTATTACACGCAGATTCGTCGCAAATGCCACACAGATTTGCGAGGGAAACACGGCGTCGCAAATTTCCCTCGCAAACGAGCTGTTTTCTTGTAGTGAAGCCTATGACTTAAGAGATGCTTGATGGTAACCCTACCTACGTGACTAGAGATCCCAAGATGTAGGTTCAAAGGAAAACAAATTCAAGTGGAATCTGGTACGAGCACTGGGAGACTCCTGTCTCTGCCAAGTTCCTAGGATTATTACCAGTGCTTCTTGTAAGTGTTGAGGGGGGGGGATAGAACCATCTAAACCAAGTAACCAAGCGAGTGTCGCTAATAATTCTCAGACATAACTGAGCTAGTAAGATGATATTGAGCTATTTGCATCTGTTTTGGCTTTGAGCTAGCTCAATCATATATAAGTTGGTGCGGTTTAGGTCCCTTTAGTTTCGCGACAACCTACCATTTTCTTCTTGTATATCTCACGAAGAGGATCAATGGAAGTCCACCTGGAGACTAGGGTTACTCCTATTTACAGAGTAAGGGACTGTAGGCTAACAAATTGGGTTGGTGTGCAAGAAAATTGACAAGAGTTTTGTGAAATTCTGTCGGAACCGTTTTTTGATAATAGCCTTGACCATTATTCTGGTGGCTTTTCTGGACCACAAAGTTGTCGGAATGCCGAGATTTTGAAGTCATTGGATTCCTCGTTATGATCACTACAACGTAGTGTGTTCATTTGTCAAAACGGTATTTGTGTGGATGAGAAATGTTGGTCCAAATTCAATGACTTGGAAAGCTTGTAAAACTTGATAATTTGGCTAAGTTAAAAACTAGCAATTATCCAACATTGGATACATGAGGTGAAAGTCTTCTTGTATATATAATGGAGAACTAAGAAAATACACTATATTGTATTAAAGCAAAAACTCATACTTGCGTGGGTACCGAAACGGGCCGGACCGCAGTTGAGATTCGGATTAGGATTGAAATTTGGTATATGAATAGTAGACCCAATGGCCTTTATCTTTGCAGCCAAATTATTATGAAATTTGTGATTAATTTACTAATACAAAATCATAAAAGAAAATTATTCTAATTCAATGATAATCAAACAAATGTACAAGTAATGTTTCTTTTGATTGATGTGTGAAAGCTGGAAAGGCATAGACAATTAATATTTGTCTTAATGATTCTTCACTAATGTGAGAATTAATGGTTAGCTTGAGAAAAGCTCAAAAGCCATAGCTTTACCACTTCTCCAAAAAGCTGAGATCGTTCATTCCATCAAATAGAAAAAAAAAATAATTCCTCACAAATTTAGTTGTTGAGTCTGAGAGTATACATAGTAATAAGGTTCGTTAGATTCTATTCTCCAGTATTGGGAGCTAGAAACAAATACAGCAGTTGTATCCTGGGATTCTTACCGCCATCGAAACCTTCACACTACGGGGCGTCTAAGAATTAAGGAAAAAAAATTCATATCTCAACTCTGTTTTCCTCGTTTTCTCAAAAATTTATTGGTTTTGTATGGTGATTTTTGTTCTATATTACTTTAGATTTATCGGTTTGCCTCATTTTAGTATATATGGTCCTACAATCTTAATTCTTTAGTGTGTGGGTTAAATCACACAATCACTATTTTGTTCGATGTTCTGAATGAGGAACTCGATACAAAGAGCAGGACGCAAACACAAAGGAACTAGCAAAGGATAGTAATAGACAAGGCTATGTAAGAGACATAGGTAATGTTGGATTTCATCATCGTGGCCAGCAATGACGAGTAGCGTGCTGCCTATTTGTGTTTTGAAATAACTAAGGCATAGGATGCCGAGCAAGAGATGTGCTGTGAAAGGAGAGTATGGATGTACTCTCATTCCCCCCATTATTTTACAGGAGGGGGCTACCTGGACTCATCCGAAGATGAGCTGCCTACGTACCCTCTGAAGGGATCAAGCCGAGCCCGTAGTTCAAGTGTTTTTCTTTTTTCTTTTGTTGCGTATAGCCGAATACCAAGTACTAATGATAGTACTTCTTAAGGTGCCGAGCATTCCATGAACGTGGATTGACTCTTCCATCCATCACGACGAGCTCGTATACGTCGGGCTTTACGACGTTAGTGACGCGGTAAGGTCCTTCCCAATGCGCGTCGAGCTTCCCGGCGTTTGGTCTGCCGTGTTTTGAAAGACTTCGCGTAAGACGAGGTCGCCTTTGCGAAAACCCCGAGGGCGAACATGCGAGTTGTAATACTAGGAGCCTTTTGCTGGTAGTTCCGAAGACTGACAAGTGCGCGATCTCGTTTTTCATCAAGGAAATTAAGCTGGTCAAGTAACATGGTGTTATTGACCTCCTCGTCTTAGGGTGCAAGCTGTCGACAAAGTCCGGGAAATTCCATTTCCGCTAGAATCACGCACTCAGATCCATAGACGAGGGAGAAAGGAGTCTCGCCGGTGGGACGACGAGGAGTCATTCTGTGTGACCATAAAACTCCATCTAACTCCTCGGACCATCTTCCTTTCTTAGCGTCTAATCGTTTCTTTAGTCCATCGATGATTGTCTTATTGATGGCCTCTGCTTGTCCATTACCTTGCGGATAGCGAGGAGTAGACTTGGTGAGTCAGATTTTCCATTTTTCGCAGAATCCTTCAAACCAAGTTGAAATGAATTGCGATCCATTGTCCATGACGATCTCGTACGGGACACAATGCCTGCAGATAATGAACTTCCAGACAAAGTGTTCCACCTGAGCATCCTTGATGCTGGCGTAGGACTTAGCCTCAACCCAATTCGAAAAGTAATCACTGAGGACGAGGAGAAGCTTCTTGCTCTTGGAATTAGGCATGGGGCCAACAATGTCCATTGACCATCTCATGAATGGTTAAGAGGATGATACCGAAGATAGCAGCTCGGCAGGCTGGTGTATCATCAGAGCATGTCGCTGGCATCGTTCGCACTTAGCCGCATATTGTTCGCAATCGTGGATCATTGTCGGCCAAAAGAAACCATGGGTCTTGATTCTAATGGCGAGACTTCGACCGCCCGAATGGTTTCCACAAGATCCGTCGTGGACTTCTTGCATGACACGCCGGGCTGCATCACCTTCGACGCAGCGGAGAAGGGGTCCTGAGGCTGACCACTTGTAAAGTTGTCCTTTGGCGACGAAGTACCGTGCCGCCTGAGCTTTGAGTTTTCATGCGGCCCACATTTCTGCTGGGACTGTGCCTTCGGTGATGAAGTTTTGTAATCTGGAAATCCAGGGTCGATTATACCCGTAAGTAGGAGAATTCTCTGCGTGACCGGCTTCTGCTGGAGCAGGGTCGACTTAATTTGGGAGTGGGTCGATCAATGAGACCTGGTGAGTTGCTTGAATGCTCGGGATGTCGAGGAGCTGCACTGGGATAACTCGGCGAAAATTTGACATTGAGGCCGAGCTGAATGTTGCTAGCGCGTCGGCCGATGAGTTCGCGGATCGTGGGATCCGAGTTAGAGTGAACTCGTCAAAGTTCAAAGTAAGGTCGCGTACAATGTTCAAGTAAGCCTCAATTCGCTCGTCACGAGTCGAGCAATCACCATGAAATTGGTTGACAACGAGCTGAGAATCACAGAAAGCATGAAGTCGGTGATCTTCCATCCCTCGGGCTAAGCGAAGACCTGCGATGAATGCATCATATTCTGACTCATTGTTGGACCCTTCGAAGTTGAGCCGGAAAGATTTCTCGATGACTTCCCCATTGGGAGCAGTTAGATAAATTCCAATGCCTGATCCTAGTTTTGACGATGATCCGTTGGAATGAAGGGTCTAGTATGGCCGTGTGACTAGTTTCGAGTTAAGACGTCGAGGCCATCGGACTCGCTTCAAGCGTGTCATAGGTCACGTTCGTGATTGCCGAGGTTGGTTGATTGTTTTCTGAGATTTCACCTTCGTCAAATTCCTCCGCAAAGTCAGCCAAAACAAAGTCGGCGAGAACTTGTGCCTTTGCCGCGGTGCCTGGCCTGTATACGATATCATACTAGCTGAGCTCAATCGTCCATTTAGCGAGACGACCGGATTGCCTGGGACTGTGTAGAATAGCCCGCAGAGGGTATGCTGTGAGCACGAAGATCACGTGTGACTGTAAGTAAGGACGCTGCTTTCGAGCATAGATGACAACAACGAGCGCCAGGTTTTCCATCAACGGGTAGCGTGTTTGAGCACCCGTCAAGGATTGACTGACGTAGAAGACCGCTCACTGTTTATTTCCCTCCTCTCTGATCAAAGCATTGCTGACTACTGACAGGGACACAACAACGTATAGAAAAAGGGGCTCTCCGTCCACGGGCTTTGAGAGGATTGGTGAAGTCTTAAGATACTGTTTCAACTGCTGGAAAGCTGCTTCGCATTGGTCAGTCCAGACTATTAACTTTGTTTCTCGGAGCGTTTTATAAAAAGGGAGACATTTATCTGTTGATCGGGAGATGAAACGATTGAGAGCTGCTACCCGTCCCGTGAGTCGTTGGACATGCTTTGCCTTTGAAGGCGACGGCATAGACTCGATGGCTTTGATTTGCTTAGGATTTGCTTTGATGCCACGCTTGTTGACTAGGTAGCCGAGGAACTCCCCCGACTCTACTCCAAATCGGCATTTAGTCGGATTGAGCTTCATGTTATACGAGTTGAGCTTATGGAAACATTCATCCAGGTGGCGTACGTGGTCAGAAGCTAATAGGGACTTGACTAGCATGTCATCAATGTAGACCTTCATGGTTTTGCCCAGGTGTTCTGCGAACATTTTGTTGACCAGACGCTAGTAGGTAGCTCCAGCGTTTTTCAGCCCGAAGAGCATCACTTTATAACACTAGGTTCCCCGGTCTGTGATGAACGTCGTCTTTTCCCGGTCGTCGGGATGCATAAAGATCTGATTATAACCCGAGAATGCGTCCATGAAGCTCAGTAGTTCATTTCCGGCGGTGGCCTCGACAAGCCGATCGATATGTGGGAGTGGAAAGCTGTCTTTGGGACATGCTTTGTTCAAATTTGTAAAGTCCACACATACTCGCCACTTTCCATTCTTCTTCTTGATGACCACAGGATTTGTGATCCAGACTGGGTATTTGGACTCCATTATGGATCCAACTTTTAGCAAACGATCGACTTCAGCGTTGACTGCCGCAGCTCGTTCGTCGCCTAGCTTGCGACGTTTTTGCTTAATTGGTTTGAAAGAAGGGTCGACGTTCAGTTCGTGACAAGCTATATGTGTGCTTATGTCGGGCATCCTCATCCGCCCACGCAAACGTGTTCACGTTACGTTTGAGTAATTCGATGATCTCTGCGCGTAGGGGACCCTGAAGCTGACTACCAATCTCCACACACCGTTTTGGGTGCCCGTCGTTGATCAGCACTGGTATTACGGAGTCTCCGTTCATCGGTCTTTTGGGAGACTCCGCGAGCTGTAATTGCTATAAGGCAACTAACAGTTGTTTGTCATCGTCGTGATCTGCGCGACTTTTCTTTAACTCGGCAACCGGTATTCGATCAGTTACTGGGGATCTGAGCTTGTGCTCAGCCAAAAGGCAGACTCTAGATTCTCGTTGAATCCCTCGAATCGTCCCGACCCCCATTGGCGTCGGGAACTTTACGCACAAGTGGTAGGGGGAAGGCACAACTTTCATCGCGTTTAACCATGGTGTGGCGAGGATGATGTTTTAAATTGTTGGTCGATCTGCAACTGAGAAATCCACGATCTTAGTTACGCCAAGGGCTTGAACTGGAAGCTTGATCATTCCCAGTGTCATCATCGTTTCGCCAGAGAACCCTGTCAATGGCTTGGGACTGGAGAGCACCTCAGTGAGAGGGATGTTCATCCTGCGAAGGCTTTCTCGGAAGATCACGTCCACCGTGCTTCTGGTGTCGATGAGGACTCTTGCTATTTCGAAGTCATTGACGAGGAGTTTAATCACCAGAGGGTCGTTATGGGAATGAACGATTCCTTTAGCTTCCTCGGTTCCGAAGGACATACTATGAAAGGGGATATCGCGATCGGATGTCACTCTGGAGACGGAGTCGGCCTGCCGTTATAAGGCTTTGATAGAAGACACCGTATCGAAATAATATTGTGATCCGCCCATGATTATATTAATCCGAGGTCGAGGGCCTCACTGCTGGTCTCCTTCTTCTCCTCTGTCGCGTTTGGCTGCATTGTTCTGCTGCGGTGCCGGTCGGGTGTCATCTTTCTTTGGTCCGGGGAAATCTTTGACGCTGAAGCCTCCCAATTTTCCCTCGGCCAGACATTTTGCCAAGAGGGCCCCAAGGACTTTGAACTTGGCAGTGTTGCATCCCTTGTTCTGGTGGTGGTCACAGAAGGCGTTTTTGTCGTAGGCATTCTGGAGGAGCCATTGATTGGAACGTCCTCTTCCTAGACCTCCTGTTCGACCCCCACCTCGGCCTCTACCTCGTCCTTGGTTTCTCTCTGGTGTTTCCTCAGTATAATAGCATCCCTCGTCTTCAGGATGGTCCATGAGATAGTTTTGGGAACCAACCTTAGGTGCTTCTTCGTGGTCGACGTAGCAGCCGGTAGCTTTCTTTGTACGTGTAGTCTATTGCGGCACAGAAGGAGCTGATCGGCTTATTGACCTCCCTTGTTTGACCTGAAGGGTTAGCATTTCCTCCTCGTCGGCTATGTACCCAACGGCCCGTTGAAGGGCTTCTTGGATGGTGTTGACTGGTCGTTTTGCCAGTGATCGGCGAAGTTTCTCGGTGAAGAGAAGCGCTTGCTTCAGAGCCTCGAGAGTAGCTTCGTCCCCCATACCGTCAATTTGCGTAAGGGTTGATTGGAATCTGACTATGAAACCGCGAAGGGGTTCGTTCTGCCCCTGTCGAATGTTCCATAGATCTTTCCCAGTCGGCTCCGTTCCGGCCAGGATCACGTACTGTGCTAGGAACTTGCTTTGGAGGGTGTTGAAGTTATCAACCGAGTATGGGTCCAACTTTATGAACCATCGGAGAGCTGTCCCATCTAAGTGCTCGGCGAACAGAAGGAAAAGACCGGCATCTCTTTGTCCCAGGAGGAATTTCGCTCAGTTCATGGCAACATGGAACGCATCAAGGTGTGCTTTGGGATCGGTAAGCCCTTTAAAGATCAGAATTTTCTTATTTCCAGGATCCGGGATGTTCACGGCCATGTTGGCTGGGACGAAAAGAGTTCTTCTCGCCTCTTCAAGCATCTGGTCGATCGCTGGGGCCGATGAGGTCGCTCGATGAACCTGGTTCTGAACAGCTTTAAATCCGTCGTTGGTCCTCGCGATCATGGCTTTCATCTCGTCTAGTTCAGCACGAAGATCTCGATGTCCGGATTCCTCGTCAAGATCGTGATCGTCGTCCGAAACCTCTACTCTGTTGGCAGCGGCTTCAGAATCTTGGCTTGTTTACCATTTGTTCCTGTGATCTCGTCGATTTCCGACTCTTCCCTATTTTGATCATCCCGTGTTCCGAGATGTGTCGCGGTTAATGATTGCCCCGCTAGGCGTCGAGGCTCCTCGTCTTGGAGGAGGAGGAGGAGGAAGGCGAGTGGGATATGTGATCCTGAAGGTGTTGGAAGGCGTCTGGAAGCCATCATTGAAGTTGAGAGAGCTCCGAACATTGGTTGGGACTTTTCTCGGAGGTTTACGCGTCGCGGCTAGCTGGGTGGAAATTGAGCTCAGCTGGTTGAGGATGTTGAGGTTTGTCGTCTCCTGCTGTGAGGCTCGGTGAGCGAGATCGGCCAGCGTAGCGGCAACGGCTTCTGGATTGACCTCGACACGCGCGACTCCCTGGTTCTTGGTTACAGTTCGCGTGATAGTAAACTGTGTGGCCGTTCCTAGCTGATGTCCTTCGGGAGGGTTTTGGTGCTCGTTGGACATTATTCTTTGCTAGGGTTTCGGTTTGCGAGAAAGTTATCGGATTCCCCACAAACGGAGCCAAATTGTGTGGGTTAAATCACACAATCACTATTTTGTTCGAGGTTCTGGATGAGGAACTCAATACAAAGAGCAGGACGCAAACGCAAAGGAACTAGCAAAGGATAGCTTTTATTGATTATGAAAAGGGTCTTTCGTAGCGTAAGCGTTTTGGATTCTTAAGCCAGAAAGAGATGATCTAACAAGTTTAACCTAAAAGAGTTTATATGCAAGGTTATGCCGACCTCTAGATAAGTTAAACTCCTAGATCTTCTCGTATATCCTTGATTCGTCTTTCCTTCCTCCCTTCATGTCGGCTCGTCTCATTTGGGCATGGGTCTGTTCGGCTATTTGACAGGATTTGGACTTATCTTCGTACCGCTCGGCCCATCATGTGATGACGAGCTCGTCCTTTTGGGACTAAATGCGAGTAGGCCGAGGAAGTGATTTAGATGAACTCCTCGGCCTGAATAATAAGCTTCAGACATGGCCGAGGACACGTTCTGACTAGTGACCTCGGCCTCGCGTGTGCTATGAGCCATGCCGAGCTTACGACTTAGTTAAATTACTCACCATTGCTTTCAAAGAGCTATGATACATATTGCCAAAGGCATGATGTAGATGAAGTCTTCGGCTTTCTGAGTACAACGGTGTACTGCTGAGCTCACGACTTGATAAACTTCCTCGGCATGTTGATAGATATCGTCTGTGTCGAGGAAGTGACTCAGACAGACTATCCTCGGCATTTGCCCGTAGATATAAGGACGAAGTTGTTCTTTAAAGCCTGACCTCGGTGTATCCGTTCGATACTTAATCATTTTGAGATGACTGTTTTTCTATGATATGTTGTGGGGGATATTTGACCCCCACATTTAGATTTTTGTTATTGTTTATTTGAACTAACGAAAAACTGGTATATGTGAAGTTTCTTAAAAACAGGAGTAAGTTGGACTCAGTATCTGCGTTGGATTGTTGCTCTACATATTGCTTTAATCACTTAGTGTCGTTAAGTTTAACGCTTTCCAATCCAAAAGGTTTACGATCGATTTATGATTTTTTTGATAATCTAAATTCTGGGTTTATCAAGAAAGTAGATTTTTGATAATCAAAATTTATGGGTTTATCAAGAAAGTAGATTTCTGCGTTTGTTTTCCTCAGTCGAGATTTCAAACGGTTCGAGTTTACAAACATTGGTTTATGATCGGTTTTGAACTGAATTTTTTAATCGATCTTTGATTTGTCGATGACTCTTTGGCCAGTTTTCGTTAAACGGTCGTCGTGTTCTGCGTTTGCTGTTACCGGCAAAGAAGAAGTTAAAACACAATTCATGTTGTTAATTGGGCCATTCTTTTTAATGGGCCAATGTCTTTTGTTAATGAGTTTTATTTGTCGTGGTTTAGTTTTAATCAAAACTTGTTTGACTTGTTGAATTAAATAATATTTTTTTCCTAATTTGCTTAGTTCTGGAAATTATTATTTAATGGATTGTTGTACTTGTGTATGCAACACATCTCAAATGTGTTTTAATACGCTTTGACAAATACTTTGCGGAGATTCGATGGGAACACGCTTTTAGCAGTTTTAAATGATTTGATAGTGGTTTCTAAATTGCGATTTAGTACCATATCAAAATCAATAAGTTCTTTCAGATTTTTAACTAAATCGAAACTCCTATTGAATCAATATTGATTTTTAATAACTTTTGTCATCTTAATAGTTTTTTGGTTCTTTGTGAACAATTTTGAGTTTGAAGTTTGACTAATACCAACAACTAAAATGTGGACACCGATCTCATGGAATTGGATTGTCTAGTGATGCATATCATAGCACCTAAATTCCGTCAATGCCTGAGGCTGTAAGCATAGGACTGATGCAAAAAAACGAATAATAATAATAAAAAATTGGTATGTGTACTTGCTAAGAAGCAAAGATGAAGCTTTAGCAAAGTTTAAAGAGTAAAAACTCGAATTTATAATCAACTTGGGAAAAGTATTAAAATAGTTAAAAATGATAAAGGAGGCGGGAATGATGAACCCTTCGATGCGTTCTGTAGAGAACATGTGATTATTCATCACCATAATCTAATGGAATTGTGGAACGCAAGACTTGAACTCTGAAAGTGATGATGAATGCGTTGTTGCAGGAATCTGGGTTAGCCCATCATCTGTGGGGGGAAGCTCTGCTTACCACCGAGTATATCCTGAACAAAATACCGTATAAAATCACTGGCAAGACGCCATATGAACTTTGGAAAGGTAATGTACCATCGTACGAATACCTGAAAGTGTAGGGGTGCCTGGAAGATGTCGCAGTGCCACCTCCTAAAATAGGTCACCATCGGGCCTAAGATCGTCAATTGTAGTATTAAACTATTGTTTAATTAAATAGTAGTTTTTCCTAATTTTAAATATTGGGAATTACTTTTTAATTAATTGTAGTAATTGGTCATGGAAATCTTCCAAGCAAACGGTTCTGGCCAGATCCACAATGCAGTCTGAGTTCATAGCTTTAGATAAAACACCCAAAGAAGCAGAGTGGCTTTGTAATTTTTTGAAAGATATTCCGATGTGGGAGAAGCCAGTGCCGGCATTACGTGTACATTGTGATAGCCAATCGGCTATAGCTCGGGCACTGGGCACTTTATATAATGGTAAATCGCGTCATATTAGACTGCGACATAAAACCATTTGGAAACTGATCTCAAATTATGTAATCACGATTGATTACATCAAATCAGCTGACAACCTAGCGGATCCATTTACTAAAGGTTTGTCACGAGCCCAAATTTAATAATCATCAAGAGGAATGGGTTTAAAGCCTATGACTTAAGAGGATGCTTGATGGTAACCCTACCTACGTGACTGGAGATCCCAAGATGTAGGTTCAAAGGGAAAACAAATTCAAGTGGAATCTGATACGAGCACTGAGAGACTCCGATCTCTGCTCAGTTCCTAGGATGATTACCAGTGCTTCCTCGAAGTGTTGAGGTTAAGCGTATGCTTTTAATGATTTGAGACCAAACTTTGTAAGATATGTGGAGTATTTACAGGATCCTTCTTAAAACACAAGTTAATGGTAAATCACCTTGTGAGTGTGAAATGAGGCCGTTTCTAGGAGAATGTATGTCAGGCGACATTCTCCAAGTTCACTCATGATTAACCAGGTTCGTTCACAGCCAAAATGAACACTATAGAGAACCTATATTTTGTGAGAAAATGAAGCTGTGTTATTACTATTGTCTAGGTTTACATAAAAGTCTGGGTGGTTCAAGACATCATGTTCACCTCCTGGTCGAGTAAATCCGACAGTTATTAACAATGAGTGGGTTCAAGGCTGAAAAATGCTACCAACTCATATACAATGAATTTTTTGCTTGTACTCTCAAAAGTCCTTTAGTTGAGTCTTGTCGAATCTTTTTTAGGAAGTCAAGTCTGTCAAGTCGGTCGAATTGTCTAGTGTCCAGATTCATTTCTATTCATGTGGGGGATTGTTGGAACCGTTTTTTGATAATGGTGTTGACCATTATTCCAGTGGCTTTTCCGGACAACAAAGTTGTCGGAATGCCCGGATTTTGGAGTCATTGGATTCCTCGTTATGATCACTACAACGTAGTGTGTTCATTTGTCAAAACGGTATTTGTGTGAATGAGAAATGTTGGTCCAATGACTTGGAAAGCTTGTAATGCTTGATAATTTGGCTAAGTAAAAAAACTAGCAATTATCCAACGTTGAATACATGAGATGAAAGTCTTCTTGTATATATAATGGAGAAGTAAGAAAATACACTATAATGTATTAAAGCAAAAACTCATACTTGCGTGGGTATCGAAACGGGGAGAACGGGCCGGACCGCAGTTTAGATTCGGATTAGGATTAAAATTTGGTATATGGATAGTAGGCCCAATGGCCTTTATCTTTGCAGCCAAATTATTATGAAATTTGTGCTTAATTTATTAATACAAAATAATAAAGAAAATTATTCTAATTCAATGATAATCAAACAAATGTACAAGTAACGTTTTTTTTTATTTATGTGTGAAAGTTGGAAAGGCATAAACAATTAATATTTGTCTTAATGATTCTTCACGTTAGAATTAATGGTTAGCTTGAGAAAAGCTTAAAAGCCATAGCTTTACCACTTCTCCAAAAAGCTGAGATCATTCATTCGATCAAATAGAAAGAAAAAAATAATTTCTCACAAATTTAGTTGTTGAGTCTGAGAGTATACACAGTAATAAGGTTCGTTAGATTCTATTCTCCGGTGTTGGGAGCTAGAAACAAATACAGCAGTTGTATTATGGGATTCTTACCGCCATCGAAACCGTCACACTACGGGCCGTCTAAAGAATTAAGGAAAGAGATTCATATCTCAACTCTGCTTTCCTCTTTTTCTCAAAAAGTTATTGGTTTTGTATGGTGATTTTTGTTCTATATTACTTTACATTTATCGGTTTGCCTCATTGTAGTATATATGGTCCTACAAGTTCATTATCCTAATTCTTACATCATTTTTGAAGGAGGGGGATGCTAAGATCATTTGCCAATGGTTTGCTTGATCATCCAGATTTCTAATAAGAATGTGGAGGATTATTGGGCATGCACTGATACTTTGTTTCAATCTACGTCAGCCATTTACAGATTTACAAAAAAAAACTCAAAGGATTAGAAGGTATTCGTATTGGTTTGGAAAGAGCTCGTATGAAGAACATTGTTGAGAAGTCCAAAGAGGCATTGCTTGAGTTGTGTACGAAACAGAATGCTACCTTTGAGAATCCAAGTGAACATTGGAACAGAGATAATTGCGTATAACAGATGGGTGGACTTGTCTAATGCGGAGGAAAAGTTCGTAAAGCAGACTTCTAAGATCTATTGGCTGAAGGTGGGTGATGGTAATAACAGATATTTTTGTATAATGCAGTGAAGGAGATAAGATCAAGAACACTATCAGGGAGATAACTTGCAGTGATGGTACCATAGTTACTACTCATGTGGAGATTAAAACAGAGGCTGCAAATTTGTTCAAGGCATGATGTGCAGGGTTTAGTTAGAGATTTTACTGATGAGGAGATCCAGCATGTTGATTTTAGGATGCCTTCAAATAAGAGTCATGGTCCAGATGGCTATAATAGTGACTTCTACAAAGCTTCAAGGATTTAAACGCTCTTTCGCTTTCTTTCTTCAGCTAACCCCTATATATATATAATCACCAGTCACATGTGGGAATATTCAGTGTCGATCGCAAAACATCATTTTAGTTAGTGATGCAGACTACAATGTTTCCGAGACTTTACTCCATTTGATTCATTCTCTTACAGTTTTTGTTGGTCTTGGAAGCATGTACAATGGCAACAACTATGGAGGGTCAGGCATCTCAACATTTTTTTGGTAAGCTAAGGGTCTTAAATATCTGCTTTGTGAGCTAAGGTTCCTCCACTGGGAGAACTGTCCTTTAGAGTCTTTGCCTCATGATTTTAACCCAGAGGAACTTGTGGTACTCAATATGCCTCGGAGTCACCTTCAGAAACTCTCAGCAGTTGGAAACGTAGGCAAAGTCTAGTATCAAATATGTTAACTAGTTTTCTCATATTCTTATTGTAATGTTATCTCTTTTTTCTTTTCTTTTTCTTGTGCACGAACTCAATATGATGAAGGTAACCAGGCTTTGTGATTCCGCGCACCTAGGTAGTATCAACATTCACTCATATGCTCCAAATATTGAACTAATAGATCTCAGAGGCTGTGCAGAATTGTGGAACTTTCAAGCGAGTGGTTTAAACCACCTTCGAGCTGTAAACCTATCAGGTTGCAAGAAAATCACAAGATTCCAAGAGGTTTCATCGAATATTGAGGTAATCATGATAGAGTCGCCCCTTCTCCATAAGAAATTTGCCTACCAGGTCTCCATTCGTCAACTTCTCTACCACTGCGGATAGGACCGCGTCTTTGGCTACATATTCGTATAAACCCAAGAGTTCCACTTCGTGAGTCATGACCCACGTCAACTCATGTTGTTCGTTGCAAACGCTCGGTAGTGGCCTTCGGGACAGAGCATCGGCCGCATTATTCGTCTTACCCACCTTATATTAAACTTCAAAGTCAAACCCAATTAGCTTAGCCATCCATTTTTGTTGTTCTATCGAAGTAAAATGCTGTTCCAACATGTTCTTGAGGCTACATTGATCCATCCTGAGTATAAAGCGGTTACCCCAGAGGTAGTGACACCATTTTTGGATTGCAATAACAATGGCCATGAGCTCCTTTTCATATATTGACTTCAATTTGGCTTGTGTAGCTAACGCTTGACTCATATATACGATCAGCTGGTTCCCCTGCATGAGCACCGCACCAACTCCATAACCACAAGCATCCGTCTCCACGACAAATTGTTTGGAAAAATCTGGTATTGCAAGAACTGGTGTCGAAGTAAGGGACTTCTTAAGATTCTCGAATGCATGCGCCGCTGCCTCCGTCCACATGAATTTTCCCTTCGTGAGTAACTGTGTTAAAGGAAATGCTAACCCGCCATAACCCTTAACAAATCTCCGATAATATCCCGTGAGGCCCAAGAATCTTCGAAGTTCTGTCAAATTTCGAGGTCGTACCCATTCGGAGACCGCACGTATCTTAGCTTGGTCTACTTGAACGCCCTGGCTTGTGACAACGTGTCCCAGAAACTCGACGCTTTTCCGTGCAAAGGAACACTTCTTCCTATTAGCGTAGAGATGTTGCTGACGCAGAGTTTCTAAAACAACTCGTAGATGCTCCTCATGTCCAGCTTCACTCCGACAATAGACCAATATATCATCGAAGAAAACGAGCACAAACTTCCTCAAATGCTTGCGAAAAATCTCGTTCATGATGGATCGAAAGGTAGTTGGGGCATTGGTAAGGCCGAAAGGCATGACCAGAAACTCATTGCTTTGGTTCAGAATCTGAACATAGCGTCCATACTTAATTCATTTCGAGAAAGATCACTAATACCCTTCATGGGTGCGGAAAGCGGTCTTCGCTACATCTCTTGCTTGGACCCGAATCTGGTGGTATCCCGACCTTAGATCCAACTTGGAAAAAATATCCGCGCCATGCAACTCATCGAGTAACTCATCAATCGTCGGAATTGGGAAACGGTCGGGGATCGTCTCGCGATTTAGCGCTCTATAGTCGACACAAAAACACCAACTCCCATCCTTCTTCCTTACTAGTAGCACCGGACTAGAAAAGGGACTCGTGCTATGTCATATGATCCCCGACTCCAGCATCTCCCTCACTAGCTCTTCAATGGCATTCTTCTGGACAAACGGGTATCTATAAGGCCTAACATTCACGGGTGGCGCTCCCTCTTTCAGTGTGATGGCGTGGTCTTTGCTTCACCGCGGAGGTAGCTCCGTCGGTGCTGCGAATATAGCTTCATACTCACTAAGAAGCGTTTGTATCCGTTTGTCCTCTGGTTCTTGTATCTCACTGTCCGTCCGTGTCATACTCATTATCTCTACCAAGATCCCCTGTTTCTCCTTCTGTATGGTTCGCATCATTACGTTCAAAGAGACATGTGCTTTAATCAGACTCGGATCTCCGACCATAAGGCACCATTGCCCTTTCACCTTAAACCGCAAAGTGTGCATCTTCCAATTAATCCTTGTTTCACCTAACGTCTCCAGCCACGTGTATCCAAGAATTACATATGTACCACCCAAGTTAAATGCTAAGAAGTCTCCTTTGATCATCACTCCTTGTACATATATTCCGACCTCCTTACACTTCCCCGGACTGGTCAAGACCTAACCATCCCCGACGGACACATCATATGTACGGCTACTGTCCATTGCTAACGACAATTTTTCCACCAATTTGCTCGATATAAAGTTATCGGTCGCTCCACTATCTACAAGAATCTCGACTTCTTGCTCCCCAGT
This sequence comes from Aurinia saxatilis, assembly GCA_900406295.1. Taxonomy (NCBI): domain Eukaryota; kingdom Viridiplantae; phylum Streptophyta; class Magnoliopsida; order Brassicales; family Brassicaceae; genus Aurinia; species Aurinia saxatilis. Next base: position 5,773 of record OVAP01001866.1, on the reverse strand, counting down.
GGTCCCTCCCATCCTCACCGTCCGTTTGGACGCGAAACCGGCTATCGAGTTCAATGATAGCTCCGCCGTTTCGTGCTCTTCCAACTCCGTCTTGTCACCGCTTTCGTCAGGCTCATCCTCGGTGAGCAGTATCTGAAATTTCTTGCCTTGACATCGATGTCCCGGCTGCCACTTCACATCGCACCAGAAACAGAGACCCTTTGCTTTTTTCTCATGTATCTCCTCGAAACTCATACGTCGGACTGAGTTAAGGCTCGACTTAATGCCGACTCCGAGAGTGGTGCAAGTATTTTCCTTGCTCGTGTTCCAATCCACCCTGTTATCGTTCCACGCAGGTTGTTGTTGTCGCGGCGGCGGATAGCCCTTCCCTGCCTTCAATGATGTGTTCTAATTCTCAATCTTTTGGGCCATCTCCTTTAATTTTGTTAGGCCCGTGGTACTCTACCACAACTTGACCTCCTTAGCAATCTCGGGCTTCAGCCCGTTTAGAAAAGCCTCCTCTATAAACTCTGGTGGCAGTTCTCGTGTCGTAGCCGTGACCTCCTCAAATTGCCGTCGATACTCTGCCACAGTTCGACTCTGTTTCAAGTTCATCAATCTTGTATAAGGAGCTTCCTTGTGTCCACTGCCGAAACGTAAGAATAGCCGCTCGCAAAAGTCTCTCCAAGACGCCATAGGTTGTTGTGTTTCTTCGCTTTGAAACCATATGAGAGCTTCACCTGCCATGCTATATAAGGCAATTTCCTTCGTATCTTCCTTTGTTGAGTGGTAATACAGAAAATACTGCTCAGCTTGTAATACCCATCCCTCTGAATTCTCCCCTGTGAAACTTGTTAACTCCACCTTACGAGACGGGCCTTCTCCTGACTTGTTAGTCCCAACGGTCGCAAAATCCGACTCGGTGGTTTTTTATTTGTCGACCTTTGCCGTCGGACCATCCCTAGGTTGTGGCTTTTCGACCCTTGTCGTCGAGTCCTTCTCTTCTTCTTTCTCTCCTTTTAGTTTGTCCAACCTCACCACAATACCAGCTACTTGGGCGTTAAGCAACCCTATGGTCCTCAAAATCTCTCGTAGAGTTGTTTCCATGGGCTCAGCATTTACTTCTGCAGATTATTGCTCATCATGTCTCTCGAACTCTTCTTCTCCTGCCCTAGCCTCATCTGACCCGTTGCCATCCGCCTTTTGGCTCCGAGTTAATGCGTTCAATGATTTCTTCGTCATGGCTTTGATACCAATATGATGGACACGCCTCTATATTCGAGTTAGCTAACAGACTCCTTACTAGTTATTCAAGGAACTAGAAAACCTCCTATGTATCGATTATTAGAGAAATCGACAAACTCCTTTTCTTAATGATCTTTTTATTGATAAGAAAACCAAAGCTCTCAAGGTCTTCTGTATAAAGAGACAGACCTTGTACGTTAAGTTTAGCAAAAAGGAACAAAACCAAAAACAAGAAATTGCTGATAATCTAAAATTGAAAACTTAAGATTATGATAATCAAAAATAGAAAACTTGGGATTCCCCTGCATCTTCAATCCCTTCTTCTCCACGCTAGTATAATGTCTCTTTAGCCACTTTCCTTTTTGATTGAAGCACCCGACTCAGCAAATGGGCCCTGAATCTTTGTTTCTTTGGACCTTTCAATCCGTTCGAGCCCCTTCTTCTTCTTCCGCGTATACTGACTTTCAAACAAATGCCCAGGTCTATCATATATGAACGATCAATGGTGGCCCTGAGCCCAAGCGGGCCAAGCCCATGAGTGCGGCCGATAATATTAACAGCTAGGTTAGTTGCCCGCACCCTGTGCGGGCTCGAATGTATTCAATTATAAAATTTAAAACTTTGTTTTGTGTTTGGTCGATATTTGTAAATAAAGAACAAAAAAAAGGTAAACATAGAAAATGTAAAATACTCATGAAATTGATAATGTTATGTAAGAAGTTTACAAAACGGAAAACAAAAACAATAAAAAAATGGTAATCAAAAATGGAAAACTAAAGCAAAATGTTCAAAACTTCCGTGTAGACTTAACTCTGGATTACACGACATACAATTGTCCATGTGACAGGCCACGAAGTAAAAAGGACACGGGCTGATCATCTAAATTACATTGTTTTTAACCTATATCACAATATACGAAACGTAAGAAATATTCTAAAACTTTTGATATATATGCGATAAAATCTAGTGGGCACTACATATGCAAAAATTAACAAAAAATTTGTTTTACTTATACTAAAAGTCTTAGATAATAAAAATATATGAATAAACAATAAAAATAGATTATAGTTGTGTGAGTGTGTATATATATATAAAATCAACATCATTACTCTTTGCTTAAAACTTTTTAAAAACCTCTGATGACGGCAGATCAAAACAAATTGATGTATATTGTGAGGGAATATGTATCCGGAGGGAGTATTCATGATTTGATCAAGACGGAGATTCAGCGGGAAGTTAGAGGAGGCGGAGATTCGACGTACACACGTAAGATACTGAAAGGCTTGGTGTATGTTCACGATCGAGGAATCGTTCATTGCGACATAAAGGGGCAGGATGTTATGATCGGAGGAGAAACAGCGAAGATTCTCTTACGCTTGTTGTTCTCTGTTTCAATGCTTAAGAAGATGTCCATGACTTGTTCTTGAAGCTTATGCTATTGTTCTGCTGCATAAATGAAAACAAATACAACACTTAAGTTAGCAACAGTTGCTAACTTGTATAGAACATAAAATACTAATTATTGCTAACATAAAATAGCAACAATTGCTAAGTTATATACAACACTTAAGTTCACCTGTCGTTGGATAAATAAAGAAAAAAACTTAGTAAACATAACCATGCAAAATTCAAATAGGTCATAATCTCTTAATCAGACTTTGTATTACATTTTAAAGGGTATGCATAAACTTTGGAATGATCCATCAATTATTTTTATTTGTAGGTAAAAACACCCAATAAATATGCACCCCCGATTATAATTCCAGAGGTTAAAATTTGGTCGGCTAATAATTATGAGAATTCGAGTCCCGCCCACTATGTATTTCTACCTTGTTTCAATTGTGTATGTTTTACCCGCTCTCAAATTAATTGGTTTGCTTTCGACATCTATTATAAACCAATACATTCAATTTTAAGACCTAAAATTAAATTTACAAAACCGCTATATTACTATTCACTTCAGTATATGCATATTTTCCTTTTGGCTTGAAAAAAGTTTCTATGTATATATATATTTTGTTTATTACACGTTTTAGTGGAGAATTACATTTATGTTAAAAAAATCAATTAAGAGGACGATAAAAACCTTTCAAATATCAGCCTCTTACTAAGACAATACCACAAAAAGCACTAATAAAACTGTGTTAATGAAGCCATAATCTAAAAACTAAATAAATAATCATAAAAATGATATATTAACCCTANAAAAAAAAAAAAAAAAAAAAAAAAAAACCCTACTTGATCATTTGAAAGCTTATAAAATAACAATAATTTTAAAATGCAAGTCGAAAAATTTAAGATGAAAACTAAATTTGTTACACCTTATAACCATCAAATATATCCTAATAAAAAAGAGGGAAATTAGTCATATTTTGAAAAGAATATATATATTTGGGTCTGAAGAGTCGTTTACAAAATTTAATCTTTAATACTCGAGAGAGTGCAAGGTACTTGATTTCATCTTCTTGTTTCTTGCCGAATCATCGGAATTGCAAGTGTCGTACTGTCTTCGATCGATTTCTAAGCATTCGTTGGGAATCATCACTTTCGGTCCCTCTGTTTCCTATAGCATTGGAAGCTTCTTTTCCTCTTTTTTATCACAGCCTCCAAGATCTGGATTACAGTGAACAGGTTTCTGCAGTCTGTAATGAGTTACTGATTACTTTTTATTGTAAAAAAAGACAAGGAGTTAAGTTCCAGTATATGAGGAGGTATCTGTCTAGTTAACTTGTTTCCTGCAAATCTAACTGTTGTGAGTGATTTGCAGGAGAAAATTTTGTCCGGGATTGGAGAGCTTACCTATGTGCATTGGTATTTCTCCTTTGAGGTGATTAGAGTAAACTCAGGAGACGATAGTTTCCTTGAGCCTGGTGATAGTTTCACCTTCATGATAAGCAATCACTGATCTTAGTCGTTCCTTTTTCCACCGAAATGATGTATCATCTCTGTAAATTAAGCTTTCTTCTTTGATCTGCATGGACACAATTTGTAGATAAGAGTAACAGACTAATTCAGGGCTCTGATTGATTCTCTTAATCAAGCATTTTATTCCTCTTTTCCGATTAGCACTTTCAAAATCAGTGTGTCCATATCTTGTGGTTTGATAGTTATTGACTCACTTTCAGACTAATATACCACACAAACTATACATCAAGTTCACTCAAATTAAAGAATGAAAACATATACCCAAATAGAGATGGAGAGATTCTTCTAACCTTGATGTATTCGGAAATCTCATCATTATCAACACCATTCCCACCATTGACTCACTTTCAGACTAATATACCACACAAACTATACATCGAGTTCACTCAAATCAAAGAATGAAAACAGATACCCAAATAGAGATGGAGAGATTCTCCTAACCTTGATGTATTCGGAAATCTCATCGTTATAAACACCATTCCCACCATTGACTGCTGGTACATCCTCTAATTTCCTGCAACATCAGTAAAAACCATTTCTTTCACCAACTTAAAGCAATTCTCACACGAAGATATCTACTTTACCAGTCCAATAATAGTTTCTAGCCCCAAGTGCTTATAAGAAGCTCATCTGATATTTTTCAGAAGATAAAGATTCATTTTAATCATAGTAGAGTATCTCCCATGAATTCAAAACAGAGTGTTCTCTTCAAAAATGTTTAGGTATTATCTAACAACAACAATACAAAACATTTAAACTCAAAAGAAGCATCCATTATGTTTTAAGTAATTTGATCATGCCTACTTACCGTCCAACAATTCATAAATTAAAACAAAGTTATTTCTGATAGCATCTTCATCAAAAGCTCCACCAACGTAAGATTTGAACAAAGAAACAACCTGAAATACAAATCAAAATTAGTAGTATAACTAAGTCCGATAAGTACATAATGAAATCTAAATCTCTCAAACGTTTACCATTGCATAGTCATTATAAAGTATATAATGTCTGCGAAGTGAAGACCAATGGACATAAAACTGTCATAAGTGATGAAAGGAAATGGATTTTACGTTATCAGTGACAGAGCACTTGGTTTAAGTTATGGAGTTGTGTGTGCAACGATTTAAGTCTATTTTGATGCCTGTCAAGACTTTACTCATAACCACACAAACTGTGAAGACTTTATATTACCTCTTTCAGTTCCTTGGCACCATTTTGACAGAGGTAACCCCAGCAAGCATTCCTTACACGTTCTCGTGACTGATTTTCAGATAAAGTTCAGATAAGGAAAACAGAAGCAACCAGAAAATCAGATGAGCAGATGATGGGGATTAAGTTTTCTCCCAAAATAATCCTGCAAACGCACAGACTCTCGCAGTAGTACTTAGGGATCGAATCCACAGAGAGCAGAGTCACACAGTTGCACGTCCAACTTCACTCGAGCTAAGCAAGCAAAATGATTTGGTTTTGGTTACGATCGATCGATCGTGAGAACTGATCGATCGTTTGGAACACCTCTCGGTCGATGGCAGATTATGCAGTGGATCGGTCAATGCCTGAAACGACTCAAATGAAATAAATGTGAGAAAAATCAATATTAAAAGGCGTTAGGAAGTCAGGTAAT
>OVAP01001865.1:0-21721 GCA_900406295.1 Aurinia saxatilis | reverse complement strand
CTTTATTTATATTTATTATTTTGATAAAGTCATATTATTATTATAACAATACATATTATTTGAGTTTAATTCGTCTTGCCCTCCCCAGCAGACACNTTTGAGTTTAATTCGTCTTGCCCTCCCCAGCAGACACACCACTCACGCCTCTCTCCACATAAAAATCTAAATGATTCTGAAACTCTCTTTCAGCGCTGCTTCTTCCGTTTCTTCTTCCATCAATTATTAGGTTCGAGATGAGTTCCTCATCTTATGATTCGCGCGTTGAATCTGATGAATATGTGGAGACGAATGAGAAGCCTCCGTGAGGGATTCCAGCGATATTTTCATTGCGTCAAAAGCAAGTCAAAATCCAGATTATTTGCGAGATTTGACGAAGATGACGACACCAACCACCGGGAAGGGGCCTCCGGTTGCCGAAAAAGAAGAAGGTGCCCTCTCCGTCTGAATAAGATTTATTATTCTCTTCGAACAGTACCTAACTCAAACCACCAATACAGAATGGTCTGAGTATTTATCATTCGTCGGTGGATGATTCTTCTTCGTCTCATTCTCCTTCTCCGATTGCTGATTGGAAGATCTCTAGTCCTGGTAATAATACCATCTTTGATTGTTCTTTCAATTGATCTATCTCTGATTTGATTTGTTTCTTAAGGGTAATGTTGAAATGTTACATGTGGACACAAGTCTCTTACTTTGAGATTTATGTGATCTGAATGTCAAACCAACAAGCAAAGAGCAAAGTAAGGAAGAAAGCATTGCACATCAAGTAGCCATCCGCTGCGTAGGATTGGAGTCTGAGATCATTGACAACACCTTGAGCAATAAGATTAGCTCCTCGGTTACACCTTATCGGTTCATGTATGATATCCCAATCAACTTAGTTTTCAGTGAACTTCAATAAGGGTGCAAGATGACCTTCAAAAGTAGGCCAGTCACGAGGCTTGTTGAAAGCTTTTAATTGTGTCCATGGCTGAGGCTGTAAAGGAGATATTACTTCGGCATACAGAATTCATGCTTTCCAGCGCCCATTCCCAGGTTTGGAATTTTGCATTGAGATTGGAGTAGGTATGTCTATACGCACAACGGTTATGAAGTAAAACCTTACCGTGAGAATCTCTTAGTATCCACGCTGCTCCAGAAATAGCCAATCTCTTATACCAGGAATATCCAATGTTACATTTAAATCGTCTGGGACTAGGACCTTGCCATATTGGAGGGGGTGTGGCTTGTACCTCCTCTACTTGTTGTTTAACTTTTTGCGCAAGAATCCATTGACGTGTATCATCCGTAGCTTTCGCTACCGCTTCCATAGCCGTATAGTATCGACCTTCAAATAAAGCTATGTTTCTATTCTTCCATAACACCCAGAGTATCCAAGGAATGCATAGTCGTAACTCTTCATCATACTCTTGATTACCACAAAGGACAAGAATGTGTCGCATATTCTCAAATATCGAAGGGCAAAAGCCGTTCACGGGATTAGGAACCTGTGCACACGCCCAAACTTGTCGAGCTATCGGACACTCAAATATGATATGATTAATAGTCTCCGTGTCACAAGGGCAAACCCAACAGCCATCATGGGAAATCATCCCGCGTGTTTTAATCCTCTCTGAGACTGCCAGTGCACCATGTAAGACCTTCCACATGAATAAATGTATCTTTGTGACTGTCTTAACTAACCAAAAATCTTGAACAAAGGATTACGAGATGGTTCAGTCGTGGCTAACGTGAACAACTCTTTCTTAGAATCCCTAAGCTGTAAGTCACATCTCGTCCTCACATAGTAGTTTCCATGAGGAGTAGCAACCCAAACCATATAATCTTTCTTCTGAGGAGCCGGTTTTTGTTTCTTAATCAAGCGACACTCTGCCTCCAGAAATAAAGTTTCCAATTTCTGAAAATCCCAATTCCCCATAGAATGATCAATTAATTCAGAAACTTTGAGGTTGGCGTTCATTGGAACATTTAAACTAATAGCTCGACGATCCACTCCATCGTGAATCCATCTATCTCGCCATACCATCGTGTGATTCCCATCTCCAATCATGCGCCTTAGGCCTTTGACTAATAGATTTATCCCAAAGAGGATGCTTTTTCAGACATATGAAGCCTGGAAGCCTTGTTCCGCCCTAAGAAAATGACAAATCATGGAAATATCGGCTTCGAAAGACTTGCGCAAACAAATTGTTAGACTCAATGGATCATACGCCAAGCTTGTTTTGATTTAAAGCTAGTAAGTCCTTAAATACAATCCCTCCTAACTCCTTACGTAAAGTTAGACGATCGCTACCTACCCAGTGAATCTTTCGCTTAAATTCCTCATCATTCCACCTAAAATCCATCACCGCGCTCGTAAGTTTCTTACATGAATCCATTGGGAGTAAAGCATTGCATTGTATACACCGGCATAGCTAGAGCAATGGATTTAAGCAAAATTTCCTTCCCTCCATGTGACAACTTCTTGGCACACTTACCTGATAAATTAGCCAAAACTCTGTCCTTAAGAAAACCAAAGACCTGTATCTTGGACCCTTGAAGATTTTCAGGCAATCCCATATATTTTCGTGTTCCGCCCTCAAGATTTATCTCTGTTAATCGTTTTATCTATGTTTTCATATCAGTACTCACGTTTGCTCCAAAATTTATTTCCGACTTTTGAACATTGATCACCTGACCAGAAGCCAAACCATATATTTCTAAACAACGAAGGAAAACACTGCATTGGTCTACCTGAGCACGACACATAAATAAGAATCATCTGCGAACAAAAGGTTTGTGATGGATGGTCCTTGGTCATCGAATTGCACGCCGTGAAGCTTACCCTCTTAGACTCTATGTATAAGATGGATCAAAGCTTCTGTACATAACACAAAAAGAAAAAGAGATAACGGATCTCCTTGTCTTATACCACATTCCGGCTTAAAATTTCCATCCGGTTGTCCATTCACCAAAACTGAGTAGGATACTGTGGAGACACCACATTACCTATTTAATCCAACGAGAATCAAAACCCAAAGCGTTAAGCAGTGCCTCAAGAAAGTCCCATTCCACCTTATCGTACGGCTTCGACATGTCTGTCTTGATGGTCATGAATTCTCCTGAGATTGAAGAGTGAGTATCCAAGGCATGAACACTCTCATGTGCGATTAGTATATTGTCTGAGATCAATCTATTCAAAACAAAAGCGGATTGTGTAGGTGAGACGATAGCTGGCAAGAATTCTTTAAGTCGGTTCACCAAGACTTTGGGGGCGATTGGCAACATGGCTGTAGAGACTTTTTAGGTTGTATAGTCTTTACAGTCGTTTTCAATCCAATGGAACTTTTAAGACTTTAACTTTTTTTTAAAGCCCAAAAAGCTGTAAAAGAGACTTTTTCTGATTTCTTCTTTGTTTTCTCTGGTTTTGTAAAAGCCAATTTGGGAGACTTTTTCACTTCTCTCTCTCCTCTCTTTATTAAAACTTAATGTTTCATTTTTCAAATATATTTTTTCATTTTATTTAAAATATAAGAAAATATGATATTATTATTTAAAGATAATTCTGAAATGAATATAATTTCTATTTAAATTTTTTAATTATTCTAATATTATTTTATTGTGGACAAATATAATTATTTTAAATATTTAAATAATATATATGTTATTATTAATTTAAAAATATAATTATAAAAATAATGTTTGACAAATATTCTAACATAATATTTTTTAGAATTGTCTAAATTTCACATTAAACAAATTTATATTATTCAAAGTAACAGTTACCGTTTCTATAGTTTGTTTTACGAATCACCATTTTCATAAATATTAAAAGTTACAGTGTCTACAGCAAAATTCTATACGGTCAAAATCTCTACAGCCAAAAAGCCTACATCAAAAGTCTATAAAAAAATCTTTACCAATCGGCACCTTTAGATATGATTTGTAAAATACTGAGCAGAGGCTAATCAGCCTCAAATCTGTCATCATCTTTGGCTTTGGCCACCTTCGGGATTAAGGAAATATGTATGATTCCACTCCAAAGGCATAATACTTGTGTAAAAAAACTCACTACATCCTCAACAAGTTGTTCCTGCACTATGTCGCAATACATTTTGAAGAAAACGCCTGTGAGACCATCCGACCCCGGAGCACTGTCGTCATTTATCGAGAAAACTGTAGCCTTAATCTCCTCCATCGATACTGGTTTAGTTAAAGCATCATTCATTCCTTGTGTGACTTTCCCTTGACACCCAAGAAAAAGTTCCTCATATCCGGAAGGGCATGGACTTTTAAAGAGCTTAGAGAAGTAACTGTCTGCAACAACACTTTTGCATTCATCCGTATTCTGTTCCAATCCTGCATCGTCAATCAAGCAGTTCAAAGAATTACTGACTAGTGTAGATTTAACAGCACCTTGGAAGAAAGCCGTATTTTTGTCCCCATCTCGAAGCCATTTTTCTCTACTATTTTGTCTCCTAAAGAGGTCCTCTTGTCTGAGTCCATCTATAATCTCCTCTTTCAAGAAGGCAATCTGATCCCAACACGGCGATTGTTTACCTTCCTCGTACTCCAACTCATCTCGCACCCGTTGTAGATTCTTCTCTGAATTTGTACATTTTTGTTTCTTCCATCGACTGAAATGTGTTCGACAGTTAACCATTCGACTCAAAGACGTTGAGCCATGCCCAACATTAACTTCATTCCATGCTTTCTCCACAACATATCTAAATTTACGATCTTCAGCCAATCTCTTATCAAACCAAAAGTGACCGCGAAATGGGGAGGCTTCACCCAAAAATTTAACTAGCACCGCTTGATGATCCGATCCTGACCTCTCCAAAAACCATTGATGAGAACTCGGAAATAAATACAGACATGGAGCATTGCCAAAGCAACGATTTAGACGACATTTGATTGCCTGCTTTTTCCGGTTCCTACACCAAGTATAATTATCTACAATACTGCCAAATTCATGCATATCACATGCTTCAAGACAGTTTCAAAAGTGAACAAAAGTGTAACCTTGGCGCGTAGGTCCTCCAAGCTTTTCCTCCGGAGTTAGGAGATCGTTAAAATCTCCCATTATACACCAAGGTTCTGAGCGATTAACACCAAGGCGCAGAATTCTTTCCCACAACACCATTCCATCCTTAGTATTAGGATTGCCATAGACACAGGACACAAACCAAACTTTATCACTTTGTCTAGTAGGTTTTTATCTTTCTAAAGGAACTGAATGTCCAGATGCCCCTTCAAAAAGAACGCAAGACCCCCACTAAGTCCTGCTGGTTCAACCATACGAAATGAATCAAAACTCAAAACCATTATACAACTCTAAAATAACTTCAACTGAGTTTTTTTGTCCCACACCTCTTCTGAAAATGTCGATCCACACCTCTTCTGAAATTTATCCATTTCTTTTCTTTAACAACTATTCACTTCAAGTTTTTTTCCATTTGATCTAAAATTGCTCTATAAATTCTCAAATGCTACAAAATCGTCCTTTAACCTATAAAGCCTCATTTAGACTTTAAAGACATAAATAAGACTTGATAAAATCAATAATAGCATGGTTAAAAACCGGTAATAACCATGATATGTTACTGACCAGAAACAAGACCTATTCTATAATATTAATCATCCACTTTAGTTCTTCATCTTTTTTCCTTGTCATCTGTAAACAGTTAATGTGGTATTGCTGGAGATACTCTAACTACTTTTAGACCAGTGATTTTTGCTTCCTTCTCAGCCTTGTTAAGTATCGGAGCCAATATCTCTCAGTGCAAATGACAAAGAGGTATGGGAAGATGAGGTCCCTTTGTCGTAAGTCACGAGTTGGTTTCGTGTCATATGGCTTACCATTGATCAGAATTTGAAATATAACAGTTGGGATATATCCCATGATAAGTCTGATCCATCTTTCAGATAATTCCAATTTATCAAAGATAGATCGGACTTAATTGGATGCACATATCATCAATGTTTCGTTTGCCCCCTTCCTCTTGGTTCTTATGCGTCACTTGCTGTTAAAATCTGCCTCATTTATCATATTAAGCGGTGGATTCAAGATATGTTTTTTCATCTTTGTTACCTTTTAGTTCCTATATTCTTCAATTAAAATTGTTTTTCGGTTTTAGTTTGTAGTAGAAGATTTTTGTGTTAGCTAGTTTTGATCCATGTAATTATAATACTTTGTAGATTCTAGGATCTTTCCGGCACTGCTTTTGTAGATTACGGGATCTGTCATGGTCACCGGCTTTTTTGTAACTAAGTCTTAATTTTCCTCGATGAGACAAGGATCACTATAATTAAATCAGTTTGCCGGAAAAAAAACAAAAATGATCTGAGCTACTAACCCCCCTTGTGACCCAACAATCAGATATCTTAAGGCCGTCCAAGGGCCCAATGGTAGTGGACCCCTATCTGCCGACATCTAACGCTTCACCAACGGAGACGTTAACGGGAATATTCACATTGATAACGGTTACAGTTTGACGGTTACCTGTTCCAAGACCCGGATCCGACGGATTGGATCGAGTAAGAAAACTCGACGGTTAAGATTGAATCTGAAGTAGACGCTCTCGAGTCTTTAAGGAGTAAAGAGAATTTAGGGTTTTGGTGAGAATCAACAATGGTGGAAGATGACAAGCACGAGGAATCGATCTTGGAGAAGATTGTAGAGAAGATCCATGGCCATGGACACTCGTCGGATGACGATGACGATAAGAAATCCTTCAAGTCAAAGATTTACCGCCTTTTCGGAAGGGAGAAACCTGTTCATAAGGTTCTCGGTGGCGGAAAACGTATGGATCTCTCTCTATCTCTTCTTACTGACCTCTGCTTTTGCTCGATTCACAATTTTTCTAGTGTTATATGACCTGTAATCAAAGGGTGTGTTTTTTAGTTAAACTTGGTGAGAGAGATTTATGTGGAACATTTATATTTGTTGAATTTGGATCTACTGTTATGCTTCATGTAGCTGCTGATATCTTCCTTTGGAGGAACAAGAAAGTATCTGCTGGAGTTCTTGGTGCTATCACCGCGTCTTGGATCTTGTTCGAGTTAATGGAATATCATCTACTCACTTTTCTCTGTCACTTGTCCATTCTTGCTCTTGCGGCATTGTTCTTGTGGTCCAATGCTTGCACCTTCATCCACAAGTAAGTTTGTTCAACTCCCCCCTTATGTGTCGACTGTCACTGCCTGATTGCACGTTTTCAGGGCATCCCCTCACATCCCGGAAGTTCATATCCCCGAGGATCCTCTTCTCCAACTTGCTTCTGGACTTCGGATTGAAGTCAACCACGCCTTTACCCTTCTCAGGAACATCGCATCAGGAAGGGATGTCAAGAAATTTATTTTGGTATCTTCCCTGTTTCCTGTTACCCCCACCTCTACTCGAAACTGTATTTTTTTCCTCATTTGTTTGCTCGTGGTTTAGGTAATTGCTGGCCTGTGGGTTTTGTCCATTATTGGCAGCTGCTGCAACTTCTTGACCTTGCTCTATATTGGTAAAAGAACTAATACGGCATTCACAATTTACATTTATCACTCTTGTGTTGGTTGCTAACTGGTAACTACCCCTCTTTTTTTTGGTCTCCAGCTACTATTCTACTCTTCACCATTCCTGTGCTTTACGAAAAGTATGAGGACAAAGTAGACGCCTTTGGTGAGAAGGCAATGATGGAGATGAAGAAGCAATACGCAGTGCTCGATGAGAAGGTTTTGCGCAAGGTCATGAGCAAGATTCCAAGAGGAGCTCTGAACAAGAAGAAGGATTGACGAATTTTCACCATCAATATTACTACTAGTATTAGAGAACTTGGATGAACGTCAAATATTGTTGTTGGTTATCATCTTATTACTTAATTTCTAATTCCAAACCTATAGGAGTGTTATTAGGAAATTCTAAAGACTCTTCAATGTCTTCATAATGATATTTTTCATAATGATATTTTTGATGTGAATGTAGTGCATTCATTCCGAAAACTAATCCACAGAAAACTAAAATTGTTTCAAGACTTTGTATATTTATAGTTATATTGTTTGTCGAGGAGATAAGTATGCGAAGTCAGGATGGCCGAGTGGTCTAAGGCGCCAGACTCAAGTTCTGGTCCTCGTAAGAGGGCGTGGGTTCAAACCCCACTTCTGACAATATAATTTTACATTTATTTTTTGACTACTTTTGGTTACAGATGCAAAAACAGTTCATTTGACAGACAATTTTTTTATTTAAATCATAGTTCCATCCTCAACGACAAAATTTAAAAACATTTATTTTGGAAAGCAAAAGACAGAGTTATGAAAAAGAGAAAAAAAATGAAATCTGTTTGCTCACATCACATCAACAGAGTCGTTAAACCACTATGGTAAACCAATACGTGAATTGTTCCGGTTTACTCAGAGTCCTTATCCGTGGATAAGTCCGTCCCAGCTGGAGTCAAATCCGGCGCTGTTCCGGTGCCGTTATACTGCTGAATGACCAGAACCGATGATCTGGTCGGAGATTCAGGCGATATTAACAAACTTCCGACAGGTCCAAGCTCTGGACATTCACTGTTCTCCCTCATGGCAAATGCGATTTCTCCACCTGGCATTCGTCCCACCAAGAACAGATTGCTCCGCCGTGTTTCCTCAATCGCCGATCTGACATCCACGGCGGCGTTTGCCACTCGTTTCTCCACGAACTTGATGGATTCATCCACCGAAGACTTCTTTCTGATTTGAGACATAATCTCCTCGTCCGATTTCAGGTTCGCCTTGTTGCTGTCCACTTGGATACTAGAAATCTCTCCCACTCTCTCGGGCGACAATACAAATCGGAGAACCGTCAAGGAAATCCCCGGGTGCTCCCCCATCCGTAATCCATACGCTAAAGCTTCACGATCGTCACGGCCACCGAAGAAGAGAACCACCACGGAGTAAGAAACGTCTTCTGCCGAGACTTGACTGGATCCCCCGAGCCCACGGTCAACGAATATTCCCACGGAGCAAGGAGCTTCCAGCAAAACCCTCCGGTTGACCCACCTGTAGTCGCCACGTGTCGTTTCTAACGATCCATCCACCTGCTGATGCTTGTGGAATGGCAATATCACTATCGCTGCTCTTTTTCGTCCTGCGGTTGTGCAGATATCTTCGTGGATATCGGACATCGAAGAGATCGCTGTCATTGGTCGGACACTCACTCTGCTTAGCTGCTCAAAAGCCTGGAAAGCAACCACCACTTGGTCTGCCTCTGATCCTCCATTCATCCCTCTTCTGTTCCAAAACGGCATTCCGTTCCTCCGCACTTTGTGAACCATCAGAATAGCTGATGATCTCTCCGATAGCTCCCGCAAGTGCAGAGCGTATACGCACAGTCCTTCCCCTTTCTCGATTCCTCTCGAGGCTTCCAGGAGGTTTATCATTGAAGGAATGCTTCCTGCCCCATGGAAACATGTCAGGATCCGCAGCTGTGTCTTTGTATTCTCCCGCTCTACCGTCCTGTGTTTGTATTCTCCTTCTTTCTTTGCTCTTCTCGCCGGTTTGTAAACTGCCATCACGATTGGTGTCGTGATGAAAGTTGTGAAGAGAGCCATCAGAACCATTATGGCAAATGTTTGATCATTGAGAACCTGAGGAAACCAAATGAGAGACAAGTTATTTAACCTTTGGATCTTCCCTGATGCCAATGCGCTAGAGATTCAAAACAAGTTTGTACCTTTCGATCTTTTCCGATATTGAGGACGATGAGTTCAACCAATCCCTTAGTATTCATGAGGAACCCTAATGCTACAGCTTCTCGCATAGGTATCTTGAAGGCGAGGGATACACCGAGAGTGCCAACAATCTTACCAAAACAAGCCGTGAAGGTGACTAAAACCAGAAGACCCCAGGACTGAGCTCCTTGAATCGTGGCCACATTAGTTTTCAGACCACTCGCCACAAAATAAAGCGGCAAGAATAGACTGGAAACAAGATCCTCCACCTTCTCAACGAGGGCGCCAGCAAAAGGTCCTTCCTTTGGGATCAAAATACCGACCACAAAAGCACCAAACATGGAATGGATTCCAATAGCATCGGTTATGAATCCACACACAAGGACTACGGCCAAAGTGACGCAAATGTAGGTTTCTTCGATGGGCTCTCCCTCATGGCACCTCCGTGCAATCCACCTAAAGATTGGTGGAATGAGGAAATAAGCAATAATAACAAAGCCGCATCCAGAAAGGAAAACCCAGAGAGAGACGAGTGGGGAGGTATTGGATCCGGAGAGAGCAATGGCCAGAGCAAGGAGAATCCAAGCTGCCACATCATTAACGGCAGCAGCTGACATGGCAAGTCGTCCTACTTCAGTGGTTAGAAGCTTGAGTTCAGCCAAAATACGGGCGAGCACAGGGAATGCAGTGATTGAGAGTGCAACACCCATGAAGATGAGAAAGGCAGTGCTGTCTCCTCCTTTGGAGATTGTTGCTCTGAGAACAAAGGAAGAGCCAATGCCGAGAGCAAACGGAAGAGAGATTCCAGCCAAGGCAATCCCCAAAGCCTTTTTCCCGGTTTGACGAAGAGATTTGGTGTCAATCTCAAGACCGGCGAGGAAAAGGAAGAAGAGAAGGCCGAGATTAGCTAAAGTTTCTAGAACAGTGAGGCTCTTCTTTGGGAAAACAGCATCAAGAAAAAGCTTGGAACGGCCAAGAAGAGATGGTCCGAGCATAACCCCACCCTGGAAAGCAACGAGTAATGAGTCAGGTATATAAACAAAAACAAGATTGGAGATGAGCGAAAGCTTACAATGACTTCAGCAATAACACGAGGTTGTCTGAGAGGTCTGAGAATGTAAGCAAGAAGACGAGTGAGAACGACAACGATGATAATCTGGAGAATGGCAAGGGGTAAAGCAAAATCTATAGGGTTATCGCCTTGGAAAACTCCGTTAGAGGTTGCTTTCATGGGAGGTGGACAAGTTGAAGAGTTTGTAGCCATTCTTGCAGATTTGGGATTTGGTTCTGCTGCACAAAGAGAAGAGAAAGACTGATATTTATGAACAAACTTGAAATCCAAATCAAACTAGAGTAAGAGATTCCTTATGCAACACTATATAGTCTATAGAAAAGTCAATAAAATCAGATTTTGCCAGCGAAGATTCCACTAGATGCATACATACATGCAGCATGAATATGAATAGTTACACCAGGTAACAGAGACGACGATCGAGAGCGGGAAAAAGAGAATCCTAAGTACTCTGGGATAAAAAAAACAACTAGAATTGAACCCTAGAAATCAGTAACGCATTACGAAGGAAGTTGGAGAGAGAGAGAGAGAGTACCTGAAGAAAGAAAGAAAGAAAGAATTGGAGTGGATTGTTAGGCGCCGAAACTAGGCGACATGTAAAGATCGACGCGTAATGTGTTAGAGAGGAGGATGATTCGGAGAAATTGCAGGCGAAGAAGACGACAACACAAAAAAAGAAGAAGAAAAAAAGTAAAAAACAAAATGGATTTGACTTGAAGAGTAATAAGACTTTAATATATAGATATAGAGAGAGAGAGAGAGAGAGAGTGTTCAGTTAAACATCTCTCAGTCATCCATTTTCTTCCTTATATCTTTTTCATCTTCTTCTTTATGCTTCCACACTACCTACTTTACATATAACTCATTCAATTTGCTTTTTGATTTTCTTTTACGAATTTGCTGCTTGTTGTTCAATTCTCTTTCTGTTTTAAACAATACTGCCGAAACGGAGGGCCCCCAATTAGGAAAAAGGAATCTGATAGAAAAGTCAACTTTTGTTTCTCATGAAAAGCTGTCAACCAAAAGCTCACACATTCAGTGTTCATCAGATATTTATTTTATATATGTTTTCTATATTCCATCAAATTAAATTAACCAACATGGACACACAGTTTCTTTTGTTTCTCCGTCTAAAAGTTATTACTGAAACACAGCAAAATGCAAAGCCGGGGCGGCGGAGTCCTAAGCCAGACATAACCCAATGTATGTAAACAAGCCAAGGTCCCAAAAATTGTACACCATTCCATTACACAAACCAACTACACTAAAGTAAAACCCAAAGAAAATACAAATTTATCAACTTAAAGGCAACTAAAATGATGAGAACCACCCTCGATCTATCGCACAGAGACAATGCACATGAGTCTAGCCTACTCTTAGCAGCAAGCAGCACCAATGCTTACTCCCTCACACTTACTTGTGATCTTCTAAATCAGTGTCTAAGGTCCAAATCTTCTTTCCCTTGTTAGTTTCCCTTCTAAATGAGAGCTCGCAACTTTACTACTTGAAATACAAAAATTTAGGGCCATTCTAGTTACAAGCTACACTCACTGATTCGTTTGAAGATTAAACTCTGTTTCCTCTTTCCTCATTGTATCTCTTGGCATCCCTGAAGCATTTTGTTTCCCTAACAAAACATTTGGACGCCACAAAAACTTACACTATTAGAGATAACAAACAACAAGACAAGATTTCCTTACTGATGACAAAAGATAGAGCAAAGAAGATATTGCCAAAATATAGTTAGCACAATATATACTCATATCTTCCTACTCATAATTTATATCGGATTCTGAGGAATTCCCAGTAATAGTTTAGCATATGATCCTCAGGCTTCACTCGATCCCACTTCCCGTTACAAAATATTGCATATGCATCCGCTGCATACCTGTGAATAAACACTCCAATAAGCATCATGAAATAAACTCAAACCTGAGAAGTGCTTTTCAGATTTTCAAAAACTCAAAAGGCTTACTTTCCAATGCCATGCAACTGAGTGACATGAGTCCAGCTCTCCTGTAGGTACTCGCGAGAAAACCTTTGTATCATTTTGGCTCTCTTCCTGTGTAGTCCAAGAGGTTGTATCAGAGTCTGTACCGCTTTTTCTTCAACTTCTGTTGCAGTCTTTGCATCAGGACACAGTGCAAAGAAGTCTGATATCACTCCCCGTGTCTGCAATCACCTTTTACAAATTCAATGAACAACAGCAAAGCCTTTCTATCCTACTTATCTAATTAAGATAAAAAGCAATTCATTTCATGTGCAATCAAATTACTTAATTAAATGAAACACTGCATTTACTTGCTCTTGTTAAAATGCCATTTCTTATTCCATACAAGACTCTAAAACCAATATTACACAATATTTCCTACCAATCACAGAAACAAATTTGATATAAAAGTAGATTTACTCATTCAGAACCATTTATATTGTGCAATGGCGAGAGAGATATATGGGATGGAAGAGGACGAATTCAAATGTTGCCACAATAAATAGTGACTTTGTCACCAATAATGCAAGAAACTGACAGAAATCTGAGCTATAAGTTGACATTAAACAGGTGCTTTGGCAATACCCAAAGACTTCTAAATCTTCATTTGGCAATTCAATATTATCTACTACTTCTGCAGCAGTTAAAATTGAAACTTTGAAAGAATGATTTTCTTATACTAATAGCTCCCTGATATGCAACAAGCAATGGCAACACTAAGCACATCCACTTCAGAAAAGAGAGGAAGGAGGACAAACCTGTGAACCAGATGTTCTGTTAAGAAGCATACATATGACCAGCACCCGCCATGGATCATGCCAATGATATTCTTGAAGGAGATTACATGGAGATCGTGGAGGCTTCCACATATTATCTGGCGTTTTCCTCATGTAAGCCTCATCAGTCTTCTGAGATTGCGAGAGTGAAGGGCTCACAAGAGGAGTTTTCCTCACCCTCTTTGATCTCTCCTGTTGTGATTCATTTACTTGGATTCCATCCGCAGAGACATCATGGAAATATCTGGAAACTTTCCCAACATTAAAATAGTGAGGCAAACTTCTTGGCGAGTTTGGCTGTTCTGAAACTTGTTGCACCTTCGCATGAAGTTTGCTGCATCCTTTCCTACATTGTGTTCCACTTTGGGAAGAGACACAATCAGAATCACACTGTGAAGCAGTTGATCCCTGGAAGTATGGTGAAACTCTTCGAGCCTTTGCTTGAAGTTTGCCGCATCCTTTCTTATGTTTTCTTCTACTTTGAGAAGACACACTATCAGAATCACATTGTGAAGCAGTTGACCCCTGGAAGTATGGTGAAACTCTTGGAACTTTAGCTTGAATTTCACTGCATCCTTTCCTATACTTTCTTCCACGTTGAGAAGAAACACAGTGTGATATGGTTGATGCCTGGAAGTAAGGAGAAACTCTTGGAACTTTGCTACGATTTCTTCCACTTTGAGAACAAACACTATCAGAATCACACTCTTTTTTGAACTGTTGTGATCCTAGCAAGTATGGAGAAACTCTTCTAACTGCATCATCAACTTGTTGAATATCACTCTGCGATTCAGAAACACAATCATCACCAAAATCTAAAGCAATTGAAGGAGAAGCAAGAGGACTTCCAAACACTTTCCTTTTGCTCCTCCTCACAGAGACATCCTTACAAGCAAACCCGGAATCCAAATTTCTCTTGTCAAATCTAGTTTCAGTCTCATCAAGACAAGTAAAGTTTCCGACTTTATCCTTAAATAAACCAGACGAACGATTCTCATCCTTTACCTCGTCGGGTCTCTCATCTCCAACCATCTCCTAGAACCTCTTCAACTTTTTGTTTTCCTTTTGGGATACACTTTTCTTTCAAGAGAAAATCCCTATAATACTCTTCACAATAAACTGAATTTTCTGAATTATTTAATTACATTATATTTGTGGTGTTTTACGGTTTGACCAGATTAGTTGATCTTATTTACAAGATCCAATCAGTGTATATCCACCCGATGNCTCTTCACAATAAACTGAATTTTCTGAATTATTTAATTACATTATATTTGTGTTGTTTTACGGTTTGACCAGATTAGTTGATCTTATTTACAAGATCCAATCAGTGTATATCCACCCGATTTACTGATCCGAATCATGATACATTAAACCGGAAAAAAATAATCACAATAAACCAAAACAAATCAAATTATGCCATTTTCTTTTTTCTTCCTTTTTTTGAATATAATTTATGGATTTCAAACAAGCAAGTTTCAACTTGAATTCCATTGATTTAAAAAGTTTGAAACTGTTATGCTAGTAATAGACCATCGGGAGGAGATCCAACAATATCATCTTTGCTCATTTTGCCGCCGTCTTCGCGCTTCCATCTCATCTGACTCCAAAATCTCCGCCTCCAATTTATGGTTTGTCGCTCCATAAATGCTAATTACCTTGGTCTCATCTCAATTCATAGCTTCTTCGGGGTTTGTTAATCTTCCTTGATTTTTGAGCTTTTGATCAAGGGGTTGAAGCATAGGTTTTGATCTAGGTTTCACGTGGAAATATGTGTGGGTATTTCTTAGATATCTCTGCTTTGATTGGTAGATTGTGTGTATTTGTTTTGGTAAATTTCAGGTTTTGGTTTTGGGAATTGGCTTTATAAATTTGATTTGATGATTGATTTGTTGTTTTGTAAGAGGAAAATGTTGATTTTTATCTAATGTAAAGGAGATTAATGCTTGTTATCTGGTGAGGTTCGTTTGCTGTCTGATTTGATGAAAAAGAATAGGAAAAGTAGTGAGATCGAGGCTTCGCATAATTTACCATAAGATTTTTCTTGTATTGCATCACGATCTTCTAACTTCAGGTCGCATTTTTTGTTAAGGGGTTATGCTAGCCTGAAGAAGCGGTGCAAGGAGAATGATGATGATGGTGTTGATGTGGTTGCTTCAGCCAGGAAGCTAATAAAAAAAAACATATCATCTTCAAGTTGAATCTGGTACTATAAGAGAAGATCTTGCTGCACAAACCCGGAAGGTTTGATTCTTACCACACATCCCTAAGTATTGTTAGAAATGCATATTAAAGTTACTGAAATTTGGTGTCATTACTAAAATTTGGTATAGAAATGCATATCAAAGTGGTTCAAATCCCTTTTTGAACTCATAACTACACAAATTGTTTGATTTAGATTCCAAGTTAAGTTGGTATAATATACTCCCGCATGTTGTTTCAAATGTAAAACTAGAAATAATCGGTAGTAGAGAATAAGTAACAAGTAGGAATAATTGGTATTTGGACTGGATCTATTGATATAATATAATCTCATATGTTTTGGATAATGAAAGTTTATGTTTTTCTCTCAGGTGGACACCTAGGTACATCTGATACAACTATAATCATCTCATACAACATGTACAACTAAGTGTACATTATTTTCTTTTTATTTTTACAGGAATTCAAAGTATCTTGAAACCAAGCGACGAAGAGAAAGATCTTCTGTTTGATATCATAAAACCCCCCGGTGCTAAGATATCTTTGTTTTATTTTGTGACAAGGGATCAAATCGGACCAAATATATATATAACAAGTTTCTTTTTTTATTTTGTATCAGTTATTTATTGGATAAATTTGGCTTTTTTGTTTGGCAATTTAAACAAGTTCTCTTTTATTTGTATTTGTTTTGGTATTGCTTACTTTTTTGTTTTAAATGTTTGTTGCTTATAAAAATTAAAACTAATGCATTAAATAACCAGAGTACAAGAAAAGGAAAAGATCCATCGAGACATATATAGTGGGGAAAAAGAAAGAAATTATTTGGGAAAAGAGACAAATTTTTAGAAGAAAATTTAGAATCTTTTGATTTTTGGGGGGAAAAATTGAATTTTTTTTGTTTTGGAGGGAAATTAGAAAATTCTAGGTTTATCACACAGTTGTTCGTCCTAGTTTTTTAGTTGTACATAAATATAAATACTTGCAATTTTGGGAGGTTTCAATTAAATTCAGTTGTATCGAGATCAATGTTAACTTTTGTAGTTGCACTCATCAAATTGTTTTGTTTTGATACATTTCAAAGGTCTCAATGCACTCAAAATAATTAGTAACAAACGTTTCTCACATTATGATTGGTAATGTGGTAACCAATAACAAACTATCCATAAATGTATAAGGTTTTTTTATGGAAAACTATAATATGATAAAAACTAAATTTTAAACGCTCGTTGTTTTTTAAGACACACATGTAAGTTTTGTCCATGGAATGTCAATCTACTAGTTGAACGATGATGTTTTGTGATTTTTTTTGGTTGTTTTGTATTTTGAAAATGATGTGAACAGTTGTACCAATTATACCAAATATTAATAGTCATTGTACTAAGTTATACACCCGAGAGCAAAAACCATAAACATATCACAATATGTGTACATAGTGTTACTTCAGTTGTACTATGTTGTACATCCGAGAGCAAAAACCAGAAATAGAGCACAAGATACATCATAATTCCCAAGAGAGAATAAAAATCTTAGATCATTTCATCATACAGACAAAGTAGCAAGCAAATAACACTCTTCTCCAATCACTTCATGTATCTGTGCAGAAATTTCCCGAGGAAGTCGTTTCTGATTGTGTCATTGATGAAGCGCTTAGGTGCTTTCATTTCACCACGAGCTTGATTCTTGAATACCACATCATCATCCCACATGCAAAGAGCATAATAATTATATCTTGTGCTTCAAACTTAGTTTCAATTTCTTAACCTTCTTCAAGTCCCGTTTCATCATCCCATTCCTCTACAATTTCCTTTTCGTTTTTAAGACATGGAAGCTCAACAATTTCATTAATAAAGTTTACCACATTCCCATAGCTCTACCATTTGATTTCATCCCATCATAATTCACACCATTGGAACTATTTGCCCCCCCCCTCTTTCAAGACTTCCACATGCAAAGGACTACGCAATTCATTTTTATCCACACTCGATAGATAATTATCAACATCATCATCATCAAGATATATGATGGAAACTTATCACCCACTACTAATGGAATGTAGCTCAGTTTCAACTGTGTAGTACATTTATCTATCCCAATATTCTTAAATATCATATCCTTTACGGCCGAATAAGTTATCTCTCCTGTCGATGATGTCTTAAAAGTTATTGCATAACCGCGAGGTTCCTTTGAATTCCATCTATAACCATCTTCCGTCAATACATATGACCATTCATATCTAAAATGTATTACTGTTTTGATCATTGTACCTGCCAAACATAGTAAAAAATGCATTATTACCTTATGACTAGTCTCAATTATACTATGTGTACTAGTTGCACCACTACGATCAGTTATACTATTTGTAACAGTTGTACTAATTCCTGCAATTTTCATAGTTCCTCTTGTTCTTGGGTTTCAGCAATTCATCCAGTTCGTTTTAACTACTTACACCTAACTAGTATCCACCTACTACCCATGTCCCTATTTATTTTACAAAACTCTTATATGTCCACATCTAGTTCTAATCCATTCAATCCAAATAGGAATTGAAATCTCACAAATAATTAAATTCCAATACGAACCATAAACAAGCCAAATCAACTCAATCTAAAGTTCTAATCTATACATGGATGTGCATTTGACCTTAATCTTGAAGCTTCAAATCCGAATGCGAGATTATTCTCTGTCAGCTTCAATGGCCTCCAATATGAGCTTCAATCAACCTCTTCCAATGTTGAAAAGCTACAAGTCTTAAATTCCAACACCCTTTAATCCTCAAAAACAAAAAAGATTCGAAACATTGATGTGAATATGTGAGAATCGTGAGAGAATCGGGCGTGGATTTCTGTATTTTTCCATTCACAGGAAGGGGAAGAAATGAGGTCCGGTCNCCCAAAAACTATTTCCTTGCTTTTAATTAGAATTTATTTAAACTAGTAGCATTTTATTTTCGGTCTCTGTGGATTCGATCCCTACGTACTACAAATGCGTGTCTGTACACTTGCAGTTTAACTCCAAAGGGTAAAACTTTGTGTACCAGCTTGGAATCAAGTTGCTCACCCTCAGGAGCAAGAAATTAAGCCCAAATAATTGAAGATGCATCAAGAAGCCCAATAAAGATGAAGGCCCAATCAACCGAGCGAGAGGCCCACCGATCGATCAATGCCCAATATTCCCAAGAAGCTTCGAGAATAAAATTCATATAAGGACCGTTGCATTTGAGGAGGTGTCATGATACGTTGGAGATAATCACAGAAGATTCAGAAAACGCGTCTCAGAATATGATTGATCGATTACAATAATACTAATCGACCGATTAAAGAGTGATAAGCACAAATATTTGGATATTTATCCTCGACCTTCTCCATTATAAATACAGAAGTCTCAGCCAGAGAGAAACACCACAAAATTAACAAAGCTTCCAGGCATCCATGCGAAATAGTGTTTCAGTTTTTTTCATTGTTTTCTTCTCTTTTATCTACTTTTGTCATTGATTTCAAGGAAGAAGTTTGTAATCTCTACACTTTCAGAGAAACCTTTCTGAACCCTACTTTGATTAATATGATTGCCATTTCCATTGTTGTTATGTTCCTCTTAAGCATGATTGAGTAGTTTCTTAGTTAGAAATAGGGTTTTGCTAGGAGAAATCATGGTTAGATAGATAGGCAATAGGGCTATGTAACGACTTGTTAAAGGCTTACTTTCATATAAGATCTTAATTCAATCATACGATAAACCTACCACTAATACACCACTTACAGTAAGAGATCCAAAACTTAATAGTGAAAGCTTTACTATTTAATAATTTAGTAGAATTTGATTTATTGAACGTAATGCTTAGATTGGTTGATTGATCAGCCCATAGGTTCTCTTTCTGAAGGATGTAGGTTAAAGTTAACTCAAATATCAATCGAACTAGACTGGTTAAGCCTGACCATAAGGATAGTCGATTTATAGTGATTTCAACTATATATCCTTAATTAGAATATTTACACATGCCACTAGCCTGAATAATTCAAACCGTGATCCTCTGATGCACTACCTGATTTCCTAACGCCTTTTATTATTGTTTAATCTCACATTTGTTTTGTTTTAGCATTTGCAAGCATCAATCGAACGAACGAATTATCTGCAATCGACCGAAAGGCGCTATCATCGATCGATCAGTTCACACTCTCGATCAATTTAAACCACCAAACATTCATTTTGTTGCTTAGCTAGAGTGAAATTGGATGTGCTACTGCGTGCACTCTACTCCCTGTGGATTCGACCCTAAAGTACTACTGCGAGACATGTGCGCTTGCAGGACCTATTTTGGGTGAAAACTAAATCCCCATCACACCCCATCTTTAACAACCATATTTATAATATGAGTTGAACACCTCATATAAAGATATTGGTCATTTAGAACCAATGCATCACTCCCTCATCCTCTGAAACTATATGTGATTAGTGTTGGTAGTTGTATTGTCCACAATAATAGTGAACATCCTCCGAATGCCGAATCTTCCAAAGTTCGAAAAAGAAAATAGTAGATAAATTAACCTTTGTGGTCTTTAACATTTATAAACCCGATGATGAGCTTCTTTAATTCCAGCTGGCATCAATGAAATTTCTTGTGAAAACTATATAACTTGTTGTAGGAGAAATCCATATATCAATTGTCAATGACACTCTCTGCTTAGCCTGCCTAAGTATATTCCTCATAGCTTCCTTTCTGCACAATCTGTAATAGATATCAGTCTTGAATGAGGAGAATACAAATTCATTTTGTTACAAAAATGTCCCCAAGCCAGAATTTCAACACATGCAAAAGGTAATTCATCCAAGACCAGCATTTCATTTGTACATTTCTTTCATGGTTTATAACTTGATGTTTGATAGGACTGATATTTTACCGCTTTTTGCTATAGATTTCAAGAACTTTTAATAATAAAACCAAATGATTTCAGAATAAATCTTATGATTTTCGAGATTTTATGTTTTCCAAGTATTTTCCGTTGAAATAACCATTTAAGGTACAAAGGTGGACATTTCTCGCTCAAATCAGAAATCTAGTGCGGGAACAAGACCTCAGGTGAAGCTGATACGAAGATTGGTTTGGAATAAACTTTGGAGACAAAAAGCCACGTGAGTTAGCTGTCACATGGGCCTGGAAGCAAGCCATTCGACCAATAAGCCTTGGAGTTACAGCCCGTTTAGAAGAAGCCTTCTGAAGCCCATCATCTTTAGGCCCGATCGATCGATCATCATAATGACCGATCGACCAAAGAGAGTTAACTACTGAAGACTTCTAGAAACTTCGTAAAGATCACTCCATATATTCAGGCAATATCTGAAGATAACATCAAGCACGTGAGGAGATTCGGAGATAACGAAACGAATATCTACTGAAGTGAATCTATCGGTGGATCATATGGTGACCGATCGATCAGAAGAGATAAACTCAGATATTTTGATTCTCTCCATCAAATTCGATTATATCACTTCCTTGAAGCCCTCAGCCGTCCTCCACCCTCTATATAAAGAGACCACTTATCTCTGAACAGAGGTGTGCCTCTCCGCTCCACCTAAGTTTAGGAGAGAGCATTGTTACCTTCAAAAACTCTTAAAGTCTTTATTGTTTTCTTTCCTATAGTTGCTAGGGGGAGATAATCTCTTGTATTTGAACCCTTGTTTCTATATATGGCATGGTTATTTTGCCCTTCATGGTTTTCTCATCTATGTCTGAGTAATTTGATCGTTGGGATCAAGGTTTTTCATAGTTGCATGGTTTGGTAGATAGACTGTTTGCTGGTCATTTGAAAGAACCTTGTATTTACTAGGAATTAACTGAGAATTGTTAGCTTGATCACCTAGCTTTTCATTAAGNATTTGATCGTTGGGATCAAGGTTTTTCATAGTTGCATGGTTTGGTAGATAGACTGTTTGCTGGTCATTTGAAAGAACCTTGTATTTACTAGGAATTAACTGAGAATTGTTAGCTTGATCACCTAGCTTTTCA
>OVAP01001864.1:0-21724 GCA_900406295.1 Aurinia saxatilis | reverse complement strand
TATATATATATATATATATATATATTATTGGTTCCTCAAGGGAACATCTACATGCCAAAGATTCACTTCCCAGGCAACATGCACCAACAACATTAGCCCAAACACAACTTGCGAAAATTCACTTTGAGCTTTCTTTTTTACTCTTTTCATTTCATCCATTTTTTTCATTTTTATCTTAAATTTTGACAAAATTATTGAGTTAATTACTGCATATAGATCAGTCTCTCTCTTTTTTTGTGAGAAAAAGTGAATTTTTTTTTCTTTGTTTTGGTTAAAGAAGTAAATGATTCTTTTTCAGAGTAGAATAGTTAAACGGAGGAATCTTTCCAGATAACAAACAAAGATCGAACTAAGATATGAGTTTCACTTTAGCTTAACAGATCACATGACAGCAAGATTTCGAAGAACAACTTTTTGAGTATATTGAGCTTTGAACCAAAAGCCAACCAAAAACTCAAAATTTATATAATGTTTAAGAAAATAATAATAAAAAAGGTATCAGTACTTTGAAAGGAAACGCGACGCAGATATTGATCATCAACTATTCCTTGGGATTGCTGAGTGTTTTATTAAGCATCATCGAATCAACATATAGGATAGTAGATTTTGAAGTAAATCTTATCATATTTCTAGCTAGACATAGATATGTATACAAAACCATTTCTAATAACATACTCCCACCTCCTTTTTTTTTTAATATAAGATCTTGTGGTTAAAAGGTGTTTATTAATAATATTAATTTTCTTCAACAAAAACAACATATATACTGTAAAATACAAAGAGTAAACAAATAAATTTGAATTTTGCGTGAAAACTCATATAATCTTTTATATTTTGAAAAAGAAAACTAAAATATTTTATATTTATCAACAGAGAAGATATCATGATTTATAAATCTAATGGTTTGTGTAGAAGGGTTATTATGTCATCGCCTAAGTTTGAAATCATTTAATACACATTGCATGTTATTTATGAAAAAAAAAATATGACATTTAAATGACATGTTAATATCTTGTGATGTTATAGCTTGAGATATTTGAAGATCTTCCTTTTTCTCAAAAAATATTTCATTGTCGAAGACGAGTTTTGAAGTTAAGCGGATCATAGAAAAGAGAATCTAATATTGTGTAGTAGTACGTACTTCACAGAAAACAAGATAAAAGGAAAGAAAAAAAATGTCTGTCTTCACTTTAATCTTTGAATGCATATTCAGTCATGTCATGACCCATCCATCATCTTTCTTCGATTCTCCTATCACACTGATCATGTTTATAGCTAGGCGACCCTCAATATTTTTAAATTCTACGCTTATGAAGTATATTATTAATTGGACTTGAATAGAAGAGTACAAAGACACAATTCCAAGTTCATAGACAATTTCGTAAATGGCAAGAAGCCAAGAACCTTCACAAGTCCTGGAAATAACTGATTTTTGTTGAGAATCCACGATAAGACCATCTTTTAGCATGTGTGAGTATAGTCCAACACCATCTCGATTTTAAAAAAAAAGAATCTTAGCAATTATATATTAGGGACCTATATTTGTTTTAAAAATTATATATGGCTACGTTATATAATAAAGATACTAAACATGACTAACTTATATATAATTTGAGACAACCAAATACTCCATCCGGTCCATAAAGTTGTGTTTCACAAAGATAATTTAATACGAAAAATTGTTGATTTCAAGAGTAATTGTTAATTACTATTGGTTTTGAGTTTGAATAAAAATGTATTTATTATTTCTTTTCTTAAATGTATAAAACACACAATAAAAATCTAGCATTCTGGTTTTTTCAATGATGTGTAATGCTTTATTAAGCAAATTTTAAAGAAACTATTTTAGGAGTTAGCCATTGACAGAGGTATGCATTCAGAAGTAAATATGGATTCAGAGTTATGGATAGCCAAAGTTTAGATATGCATTCGGAGGGAAAACCCAACTTTTGTTGGCCCTCTTCTCTCATCCTTGTCCAAAATTCTTGTTATGGACGGGCCAGAGTTTAGATTATTAATCTAAGTTCATGGACAATTTCTTAAATATATATACGAATGTACATCTAGAAAATAAAAGAGAGTGATTTCAAGTCTTGTAAATGGAGTAATTAATAATTTATTAAATAATGCAAAATTATAATATTGGAAGAACATGTTAAGATTCCGGGGCTAGGAGTATAGGGTTTGTCTCTTTACGTAGTTTTCATTGCGCGAGTGTTAGTGTACGGCACCTTTGAAAATAACGCGAAAACATGTATTCCATCGTTTCTAATAAATTCTCTTTTTTTCCGTTTTATGATAAAACGACGAGACAAGAAAATTAGAAGCTGTGGACAATTGGTGTGGCTTATTTTAGATATCAAATCTATTCTCCTGTGCTCCATTATCGAACGTATCAAACAGTCCACATATGTGTCTATCTACTATTGGATTATATATATATTAATTAAACTGTTTTTAATTTTTCATATTATAATATAATTGCATTCTAGTTCACCAATCTGTCACAAAACCTTCCAATCAAATAAATATCTGGAAACAAATATAAATGTGTTAGTATTATTACCCTTTTTTTTACAACAATGTTTATATTTATTAAATCGATTCAGAAAATTAAACAAGAGGACCAGAGTTTACAAAATACAAATTACAACCCAAAAATGTAACCGAAGAATTAGAATTTATATTTTTCAATGTGTATGAGTGTATCATTTACTAACTTTCTTTTCTCATGCAATTTTAATATAATATCAAATCCGGTAACAAGTAAACAAAAACATCTCTTGTTTTAACATTTTATACAAAAGATGTTCTTAGCAAGTAACAGATATATAAGAAAGGGAGATAAAAACAAGAATTATATATAATATGAACATTCAAATAAACGAAATTAGAAACTGTTAAAACATAAAAAAAGAAAGAATGAGCTGGTTTAAATGTTTAACATCTTCTTTGACAGCATGTAAAGAGAGTGTAAGAAGTTAATTTAACAGAGCACAGAGAGTCTCACTAATTAACTATAAGTCTGGTATGTTCGGTCAGGCTGCCCGAAACACAACAACTTGTAACTCATCATCGATCCTATATATATACACACTTGCACACACTCTCATTGTCCTCCCAAACAACCCCAAAAAACTAACAAAACCTTATTGTTTCTCCAATGGCATCATCATCTTTTCCTCAGTTCTACGGCGATTACACATTTTCCGGTGAGGCTTCTTCGCAGTTCCACGGCTCTTCTTCATGTCCTGATATGACAGCTTTATCAAACTACGTTGATGAGTCTTATGTCTCCTTTAACACATCTCCTATTAATCCTGCTGAGTCCATTTTTGTACCTCAATTCTTTGGGATTTCTGACGTTTCTATCCCGGAGTACAACAACTATTACGAGCAAAGGAGTGTCAATAATGCCACACAATGTTTCCACGGTGGAGATCAAGAATATTATGGATTCGCACCCGAGATCAAACCCTTCTTCCGTCCAGCCACTGGAGATCAATCTTGGGTATTTACAATCGATTTTACAGTATCTAAATTTGATATTAGTTTACCAGACATTGTAGCTTAGTGGTTGTGCTAATTAATACCTTCATTTTTATCACCGTCTGGGTTAAAAATTTGGATATTGGCTTAATTAATATACATAAGAAGTGAAAGTAAAAGAAAATACTTTGTCTGAAGCAGGGAAATAATAGTGAAGGAGTGGTACAAGCTGAGCCAAACACAAAAGTTGGACGCTATTCAGTTGAAGAGCGTAAAGATAGAATCACGAGGTACTTGAAGAAGAAGAACCAACGTAACTTCAGTAAGACCATCAAGGTAATAACGTATAAACACTCATTCTTGTTTAGTTAATTATTCATTTTTGGAATTTTCATGATTGAAAACATGATATATCCATGCAGTATGTGTGTCGTAAAACCCTAGCCGATCGGCGAGTTCGTGTCCGAGGCCGATTTGCTAGAAACAATGACACATGTGAACAACAATCTCCCATGTCAAAGAATGATCATAACAACCATTCTGAAAAAGAAGAAGATCTGTTTTCTGGATCAGACGATTATCTAATCCAGGTGTTTATATATATTATTAAAATTAATATTCTAGAATTTTTTGAGAATATATATTTACAATCATCAATCATCATAGCTTTACTAATGTATCTCAAATTTTTAGCAGATGGAAAACGAGGACGGATGGCTTAATGAAGCAATGTCAAATCTGATATCTTTCCCTTGTGATTTGGACAATCCTGGAGATGCTCATCATCCAAACACTTGGAGCTTCTGATTCACTACCTAGCTATATGATCACATTTACTTCGGAATCAATTAATGTCGCTAGCTATATTTACAAAGAAAAAAATGATGAATTAATTAGTTTAGTTTTATTAATTAAGCAGCTTATTTATCTTAATTGTGGTAGGTTTATCATAATGTGTACTTAATTATTCCTGGGGTTAAATGTTTATAAACATGAAGATTCTGTCTGGTGAATATAATTAAAAGAATTTCTTCGCTTGATACAATGTGAGTGAATTTTTTTTTTGTCATCTGATTTATTATATAAATACAAATTAAATAGACGATTTTACAACGGATACATGAAAATAATTCCAGCCCAGCAAAATTTCACAATACAATAGCAAGTTATTACAGTTTTAAAAATTTATTAATGACTTTACAAAAAAAAATGTAGCAATGTACTACTTTATCATATACAGTACTTAAATAAAGTTTTTAACTATGTGGAAAACCAAAAGAAAAGAGAGATGATTCTGTAGGGAGGAGGTAAAAAGATTGTTGATATTTTTTATGGCAAAACAAACACCTTTTAGTCGGCGAATAATTTAATTTGAGTGAGACGATAAGAAATTAATTAACTAGTGGAATCATGGAACAAATGTTTATTAAGGAATATATGATGTAATTTTAATCATAAGATGAATGACTTAACGTAACATAGCTTGTGGCTTCTTTTTCTTTCTTTTCTATGGATATATAAAAGAATAATGACCATTAATTGGTCATAGTAACAAAACACAGAAACATGATAAGTTGTACAATAAATTC
This sequence comes from Aurinia saxatilis, assembly GCA_900406295.1. Classification (NCBI taxonomy): domain Eukaryota; kingdom Viridiplantae; phylum Streptophyta; class Magnoliopsida; order Brassicales; family Brassicaceae; genus Aurinia; species Aurinia saxatilis. Next base: position 16,646 of record OVAP01001864.1, on the reverse strand, counting down.
TTGCATGATAGCTAGAGAATACTACTATTAGTACTATATGTCTACAAATTAAAGCATCTAATTATATATCATAGAGTTTAGTTATTAATATAGGAAAATATATATATAGGGAGAGAGTGGAGACTGAGAGACATGATACGGAACCAAGTTCCAATCACTTTTTTAAGACATATAATTCTTGAAACAAACATCTATAATAAGGCTTCAAAAAAATCTACAAAATATATTCTCTGAATTTGTCGACTGAATGGTCTGCTTTGACGAATATAATGTGAAGTTGAAGGCCCTGAAACCCTTGTCATATACTTTTTTTTCTTTTCCACTTTTCTCTTTTCTTCTTCTCAATATACACTTCCAATGTTAATTATATGAAGTTTAGGTACCTAACCAAAATCAATACATGTTTTGGTCAGGGGCATAGAAAAGTATATGTAATGTTTTGATGTTACTGAAGTGAGTTGACCCTGCTTCTTGACTATGGGTACATATATGACAATTTAGTGATGGTTAAGTCAAAAGACTCAAAACCAAGATAGAAAGTTTGCATCAAGTAATCATTTATTGTTATCTTGCCTTTGCCTTCTGTCGGTTTTCTACTACACATCAAGAAAGATATTAGTGTTTACTGTTTACCCATAAGTTCAATAATTTCGGTGAATTCCCACTATCTCAAACTTTTTTTGTTTGTCTTCTACATGTATAACTAGTCAACTTGAACAGACAAAGGGCAATAAGACTTGATTCATTTTTTTTATACAAATCAAGCACAAGTATTTTCATCCAGCAAAATAAAAGGTACAAATTGGATTTGAATCTAGACAATAATATAATAACAAATCTATCACAAATCACTAGGTTATAAGTTAAAGTTGAATATCGTTATTTAGTGTTTGAAATAACACTAGTTAAATTTTAATTGGCGGATAAAATATTTTGGATGTTTACATATATTGATGCGTTGAAAAGGAGTACTAAAAAATGCTGTATTTGTCCACTTCACTAGAAAATGTTACAAAGATTCGGTGTTGGATTTGCCAAATTTCCAAAAAGCCTGTGTTACCGTTAGAGCAGTGAAGGTCGCTCTCTATACATGTTGAAAACGAAAGCTACAATCAACAACTTACCCCTTCAATGGGAGGGAGAGCTACTATATCTAATTCCAAATCCTGTTAATGCTTTGAGTTTATGCATTTCAATTTTTCCAGTAGAATTTTTCGGAAAATGATAGCAAATCAGGACAATTTTATTCTTACATTATTTTCTTTTAAATATAATGTGATATATCTAAGTCAACAAGACAACAAATATGTTACTTTCGTGAATTTTGAAGGATCAAACTTTGTATTATGTACATTTTTGTTATGATACTTGAATTGCATAAAAGAAACTGTACTGTTTATTAAAGTAAGTGCGGCTGCTGTGGTATTCGTGCATTTTGGAAAGAAGATTGGTTAATGATTGATTTTTCATTTTTTTATTATGAGAAGATTAGTTTAATAAAGAGAATCATAAACATAGGATTAAGAACTAATAAGACGTTTATTAAAGTGGTGTTGCTGCCAGTAAAGAATCTAGGCTAAGATCAACAGAGCCATGTTTTATCATCATGCAGCAGTTGAATTTACAAAGTTCAAAAAAGGAAAGAAAGAAAAAGTAATGTTACACTTAGATACAATAACTAGGTTGTGAATGGGAATCGTAAAAATAGCATGTCAAGTGCATGAAAAATAGGTCAGTCTGCTTTTACTATTTACATTTTCATCTAAATTTTAGTTTAAAAATGTATCAATTGAATGGATCAAATAGTAGAACTATTTACATAAATTCTGATCCATTTTGTCCACTTAACACATTTGATCCGTATTTTATACCATAACCCACCATATTTTACTAGCTTTCCCACTCATAGTTCTAATTCATTAGTTCGTGGGATTTTAGAAAATAAGATAATGCAACGGTGGCCACACACGACAGAGGGTCCGACAGAATCTTTACATATAGGAAATTATAAACTACTAGATGGGTTGACCTTTCCCACTAAGCTGGGAAAATTTGAGCTTTTAATTTTCAAAAACACTCAAAAATCCAATCATGAAAACTATTAACAAAGTTAATAATCAGAAAGTGGAATCAGTAATCTTCTTTTGGAGAAGCTAATCTTATGAGAAGGAACGTAGTTGATTAGGCTTTCTTATTGCATGCAACTGTATAACAATAGCGATCTCGTTACCCAAATGTGAGATATATCACGTCCATGTCTCTTTCACCAATCTCTCTTCCAGACAAGACATCCCTCTTTCATTATTTTCTAACACCATGGGTCCAAACGATGATGGTGAAATGAAGAGTATGGAAATAATAGGTCGACGGATCAAGCCAAGTTAGTGTTGTTACTCATGAATATACCCAAAAACAAAAAAATATAATAAAAATGTAATCATTCTCATTTGATCAATCAAAATGGTGTTATGTTTAAATCTATAAAAAAAATTGATGGAAGAGCTACTCGAAAATTACACTCACATGGAAAATAATAATCGGAATGATAAAAATATGGATCATCTCTTATTTATTAATAAAAAAACAATAATATAAATATTGTTGATAAAAAGTTGATTTCTAGAAGTTACATTGCTTGTAAAGAAAAAATGAAACTATTATTAACTATGACTATTTTTAATACTTTAGGGACCATCTTTCCTCTGCCTTCCATATATATATGAGGATATTGTATCAACGGACAGAAAAACATGTGTATATTTCCTCAAGTTTTAGTTATTTGGAAACTGATCAATGCATTCACACACCAAATTACTATTGAGCGAGATTATGTATGATCAATAGTCAAACATAATGTTGGAGTGTATTATTTGTTGTGTATATTAATTGATTTGAAAAACTATACATAAGATATTTATTAAAAAAATATTCAAAATTCATTACTGTTTCTAGCATCTTGTAGGTAGTAAATATTTTTAAAATACACAACTAAAGGATCTTAAAAATTCATATATTCTTCTTCTTTTTTTGTGCAAAGTTAAAATTTATATATAACTGTTCATTTTCAATTGTGGTAAAATTTTAGTAGATGGGAACACGAATTTGAAACGTATTTGAAATTTTCAGAATTGCAAGTTTAACACTACTTGAAATGAGTGGTTTTATGTTCTATGCTTAAAATTATTAAGGATTGATCCAAGTATGTATCAAGGATTAGGTCCTAAAATTCTTAAGTTGAAAAGAAAAGTTGTACTATGAGAATGGAGAACATATGCGCCTTAGCGGGCTTCTAATATAACTCAAGTGCTGCACCTTCATCGGGCTTTTAGGCCCATAATAAGTTAACTTTGAAAGTCAGAGAGTGATGATGATAATTGATTGCGAAGATGTTTAAGACTTAAAGATGGAGAGAGGCATGGCGCATGGTAGCTATCCGTTATCAACTGTATATTATTTTTATCATTTATTACATCGACCATACACACACAATCTAGAAGCCAAAAATGAAAGTCTACAGAATTTAAACTTTCCTATAAGTATATCTTCTTACGTGTCCACCAACTTACACCTAAATGTATATATTTTTCATATACTTTTATTATTGTGAAAATGTCAAATGTAGTATTTTATTTATTATTATTATTAATGTCAATGGTGTTTAATGGCAAGATGCATACCATGCATTATTGCATGTCACCTTGTAAGACTTCTAACTATAAAACTGAAGGTTATCATTTTTTTTTTTTTTTTGCTCGGATAGTTTATTCATATTTTTGTTACATTGCGTCCAGGCTTTATATCGATTAATTAGGTACATATATGTTGGTGAATATCAATAACGAAGCTAAATATCAAATTCTAATGAGAAGATGTGTACGTATATTAGTATTGTCACAAAATTTATGCCACCAACTCATTAAAATCATTCTTTCGATTACATATACTAATTGTGTTGAAAAGCCAAGATTTGGCATTATACACGCTGGTGATTACCAACCATGCTAGTTAGAGAGGGAGTTCCATATTAGTTTTATATACACAACTATAGCTATATTATTGTCACTACATTCCACATAATAAATTAATAATTACATTTAAATCATTAACATAAGTATTCTTGTCTCTACATTTCATTACTATTTATACCACATCCCCTTCTTATAGAATCTCTCAACATTCATTTCCAAGCATAAGTCTAAAGGCAACAACAACAAAAAGAGAGAGGAAAGTTTAAAGACAACAATGGCTGTCAATTTCGATGACCAAGCTACATTATACAACTTCGTGGTCAAAGAAGGCAAAGGCGTGAAGGGTCTAATAGACTCAGGCATGTCTAGTGTTCCACAACCTTTCATCCAACCAGTCGCTGAGCGAATCGCGACCTCAAAGTCCCTTACGCGTGAAGCTGCTGAGCCAATCGATCTTTCTCAGCTAGACGGTCCAAACCATAAGGAGGTGGCTAAACAGATTGTTGAAGCTGCCGAGACACTTGGTTTCTTCCAGGTAATTAATGTTCGACACATAGCCTTTATGGTGGTGTAAGGAGCTTTATGTATATACGTTTGAATATGTAAAACTGACTGGATAGCACATAGTACATATTTATGTTAAATATCTTAGAAACTAAAAACAAAATATGCTCAAGATTACACTTATTAATCTCTTCCAAATGTATGTTTAAGAGCAGGTGGTGAACCATGGTGTTTCTGTGGAGCTGCTTGAGATGCTAAAGACAACGGCCCACGAGTTTTTTGCACAAGCTCCTGAGGAAAAAGCTATGTACCTCAAAGAAGTGAGTCCAAGCAAGCTGGTTAAGTATGGAACAAGCTTCGTGCCGGAGAAGGAGAAGGCTATTGAGTGGAAGGATTATGTGAGTATGCTCTACACCAACGACCAGGAAGCTCTTCAACATTGGCCTCAACTATGCAGGTATATTAATACATCAAATTTGTGCTACGAAAATCATGTATACACATGTCCANCAGGTATATTAATACATCAAATTTGTGCTACGAAAATCATGTATACATGTCCAAAAAAAAAAGGAGTATACATGTTAGAAAAAAGTATATATATGTTAAGAATCTGAAACCTAAAGTAATATATAAAAGGCGAGTTTATTTATTTTAGTTTTATCTTGAATTGAATATATACTCATGTGACAGAGATGTGGCACTTGCGTTTATGAAATCATCCATGGAAATGGTGAAAAGAATCGTTGAAGTCCTGATGGAGAATGTAGGAGTGAAACTCGAAGAAGAGAAACTGAATGGTTTGATGGGGACCAAGATGGTCAACATGAACTACTATCCAACATGTCCAAGCCCCGAGCTAACCATCGGGGTAGGCCGTCACTCCGACATGGGAATGCTGACAGTTTTACTACAAGATGGTATTGGTGGTCTCTATGTTAAACTAGACAACGGTCAGTGGGCCGAGATCCCTCCTCTCCATGGAGCCTTGGTTATTAATGTGGGCGACACTTTACAGGTGCGACTAAAACCAATTGACAATGAATAGATTGAATCATTTTTATATATACTATATGTTCATTTATGATATAAAATGTTATGAATAGATTCTGAGCAATGGGAGGTACAAAAGTGCGGAGCATAGGGTTCGAACCACAAACGTTGGATCCAGAGTCTCTGTGCCCATTTTCACCGCACCCAATCCATCCACAAAGATTGGTCCGTTGCCTGAAGTAGTGAAACGCGACGGAGTGGCTCGTTTCAAGGAGTTGTTGTTTCAAGACTACATGAATAACTTCTTTGGCCAACCTCACGATGGCAAGAAATCTCTTGATTTCGCGCGTGCGGATTGATACTAAACATCTGTATACCCATGTCCCAAGTTATTCACAATATGCGACGTTGTTAATTTCCTCTTTTTGTCTTCTTTGTTTTTGCATAAGCGACGTTTGTTTCCTTTTATGTGATCCCAATGTTTTTATTTTGCAACAAACTAATACAAATAATGCTTTCTTGGAGTGCACTTTCATGCAATTTTTTCTTTATAGAAAGCTTGCATATATGCATGATGCAATCTCTTTTTTGTTTTTGTTTCTTTTTGCTGGGTATTTACATGATGAATACTTGGTTGCGTAGTCGTCTAATAGTATATAAGTAAATGAAGCAATCGAATATATATATTCCATCATTTAAGACATATAATTTTGGAAAATATGTTTATTAGGACTTATAATTTTGTAAAATATGTTTAATCCATACCTATATTTTTTGTAAAGTATGTTTAATCCATACCTATATTTTTTTAGTATGATCTACAAAACTTTTGAGACGTACGTCCCTAAACAAAAAAAAAAAATTGCTGTTGCCAATTCGGGACTTTTCTCTTTGTATCATGTCCTCTCTTTTATTTCTTAACATTTTCCCATGTCATGTCTATGTTAACTTTGACTGTAAGAGAAGGAAGCAAACAAAAACACAATACTGTAAACTAGACCGTTTTTTTAAGTGCGGAAAGTATGGTACAATGTTGAAGCAACTAGTTGAAGTGACGTAATGAAGCCATAAGCGATAGGGATTCTAGACTTTCTAATTGTGACGTGGAACGTTTGCGTTTAATTAATCTACTTAATGACATCAGATGTTTACGGATTTTCAAACCTCGTGCGATTGCTTCTTTCTTTAATTAACTCTTTACTACTATTTTCTTCATTTTTAAGAAGTTGCCAAAACAAAACAATACAAAAAATCTAACTTACAGGGAAAAATAAAAATGGGTTAATTAAAGAATTAAAAGATGGTATTAACCCTCATTTTTTGTAACAATAATTAATAATTTATTATTATATATAATTCTTGTAGATAAATTATTATTGTATATAATTCTCGTAGATTGTTATTTTTGGTTATTTTTGTTTTCTCGTAGTTCTCTATTTGTCGTTTTTTATTCAATTTTGATTCGTAAACCACGCCGATTCCAAAGATTATTAATAAGATACTGTATGCGCGTGTTGCTTTCAGAAATCACAAAACCTTGATACATAGAGACAAGTCTACAAAAACCCTAAAAACAAATCTATAGCAACNACCACGCCGATTCCAAAGATTATTAATAAGATACTGTATGCGCGTGTTGCTTCCAGAAATCACAAAACCTTGATACATAGAGACAAGTCTACAAAAACCCTAAAAACAAATCTATAGCAACCTTAAAGACAAGTCTACAGCAACCCTAAATACAAAAAAACCTACAACAACCTTAAGAATCTTATTGTTCTTGATCTCCCTTACTTGTTGCAAACGATTCTCCATTAATAAAAGATTTTTGCGATCTTTATCTTTTTTCTTTGTTTTTCTGTAGGATTTAGAACGAACCCGTTTATTTTTTACTAAACAGATACTATTTTCAATAAGATATTATTTTAAAAGTATAATAATAATAATAATAAATATGTTAACTCGTAAGATGATTCTATAGAAAATATACTGTTAAAATTAGGCTAAACTTCCCCATAAAAAAAGAGAGGCTAAACTATACTATTACAAAAAAAAAAAAAGCTTTCTTTTACATAATACTTATGATCGTACCGTTTATTTAATGTGAGGACAACATGTCAACATCAACTGTATTTGTATGACACTAGCTAGTCGCAAGTCATATGCATTGATTATTCTGCTGCACAGCCTCAAAGTAATAATGTAAATATTTGTCTTTACAAAGTCAATATTCTACGATCCATTAATTATGATTGTGATCATACTAATTTTCCTCATCTAACTCTCTAATCATCCTATGTCTGGATTAATCATCACATGCTTAGACCATTGATTCCTCGCATACGTTACTTTTCTCTCCTGTGTGGCATCATATCGCACGTATTCTCATTTTTTCTTGTCAAGCTCATATTATATTTTAGCTTCGAAATATCACAAACATAAAGTTTTTTAAAAAAGAGGTTCAAAAAGATTTTTTTGTTGTTATGTAATTAAAACAATACAATAAAAATATAGGAATGAATGGTTAAGCTCGTCGATAGTAATAATCAATAACACTTCTATAATGACCAGTTGTGTTGCCATTGAAATTTTGAGTTTTTTATTTTCAAGTTCACATTATATTTTAGCTTCGAAATACCACAAGCGTAAATATATTATTCTTTTTTTTTGTTCAAAAAATCTTTTTGTTATATAATTAAGAAAATACAAAAAATAAAACATATATGAAAAGATCTTTGTCGGGTTTAAAAAAAAAAAAAAAAAAAATCTTTGTCGTATATAATAATCCAAAAACTTTTAAAATGACTAGTTGTGTGCGATTTAAACGAACAAACAAAAATTTGAGTTTTGTATTTTCAAACTAAAACTTTAAAGAGATCATTTTCTTCAAAGATATTATTTTTTGGATTTATGGTTTAATTTTCCACAATAATATTCGTTTCGTATGTGTCAGGGAACACAAATTTTTGTCTCGTATGTGCTACTAAATCGTTAGTTTTTAGCTGAATTATAAACTAATTAGTTTACCAAAAACGATATAAAAAAATAATAAGGTTAATAATAAATTAGATACAGAGGAAGATGTCCAAGAAGAACAACTTTTGGCGTCAACCATTGATGACTCTGGTTGAATTATCCTTTGATTTGACCAGCCGCTACGAATTGACTTAACAAATTTGAAACAACACAATATATATAAACCATACAAGAAATTATATTCATTCAAATTTTTAATGTTGTCCTTCTGATTTATAAACAATTATAATATTCAAGTACTGCCTTTTTTTNTTTTTTTCATGGTTTCCCTATTTTGATACTTCTCTTATGAAACAAAATTAGTTCATACACAAACAACTTCTTTATACAACTCATATTTCAAACTTATTAAAGATGAAATGTGTTGGAGAGTGGTTCCTTTTATTACCATCCTTATTTAAAGATGTGGACCAAAAAGTCAGCACCAACATGAGCTTGAAATTGAATAGAGTGCCCTTTTTTTTGTTGTTGCTGGTAATGTGTTTTGACAATGAGCAGTGTATTGATGGGTAATTTCTTCAGTTCAGTGGAAATTGAGGTTTTTATAAATCATAATTATGGTTAATGATTCATTAATTCCACTACCTTTTACTAGTTTTCATAAATTATTTCCACAACCTTGCAGTTTGCAAATACAGTCACACTAATCTGTTATCACCACAAGGAATGATAGAAAATATAGCAAACTTTAAAAGTATTAATATTTTGTTATCAATTGGATCCAAAAAACAAAATTTGTTATTAATTGGATCAAGATGTATTATTAGTTTATGTGTGAATGTTAATTTGACATTGTACAAGATCATCCAAGTAAAATCTATTCTTGAATTATTATTCATTGATGGAGAAAAATGCATATATTTTTTCAAATTGGAAATAAATTTGACCCATTCAAATGAAGCATAATTGTAATTTATTAAAAATATATCGTCCACTCCTAGAATATGAGAATTTTTCTTGATGATATTTATAGTGGGCAACCAGATTTCTTGGTGAAGACTAAATCATTCTACATTTATTATAAGAAATCAAAAATATAAATATTTTTCCTATATAATAAAACTCATAACAAATATCACATGGGACTTGGGAAGTCACTTTCGTAACTGTGGTCACAACTTGTAACTTACAAGTATTGAAATAATGTGACAAAAGAGACAAGCTAGCTTCAAGTGCTAAACTAAGTTGAGCTACAAAAAAGTTAAAACAAAACCTTAAAATCTTTTGAGAGAAGTGAGAAAAGAGCTTAATGATAAATATGCGGTCTTAATTAGGTGGCTTAGTCATTGTCAATTTCGAAGAAATTACCAAATAGAAAAATGTAAAAAAAAAAAGTCCTCAGGTTTTTCATTTTTCTTTTGGTCATCTCTCCAAGTTAAATTTTTTTTTTCCAAACACGATGGATAAAAATCTTACCTTTTTACTAGCACAAAGTCGGAATTTATACGTTAAAGTCATGATGATTAGTAGATATTTCGTCGTAACCAAGAATATAATATGCAAAACAATAATGATGAGCCTAGAAGAAATTAAGTTTTTGGAACATTGAAACATCATCGTCAGTCGTCACAAATTTTTTTGGAGCAGAAACACAAACAAATATTAAAGGTCACAAAAAGTCAGTCCTCTCCTTGGCGTTTTCGTTGACTTCGCAATAACTGAAGGGTAAAATCGTCGTACCGGGTCCACGTATACGGGTAGTAATGCATTTGATGTGCAAAAGACTGATTCCAAAAACTCAAGCTCCGAGAGACTTTTACCGGGTCGGGTACAAAATAAGTCAATAGAAATGACTTGACCGAAACCGATCTCTAATATAAGACATACACGACACAAACTCTCTTTTATATAAATCTCTCTCAAGAAGAAGAAGATTCTTGTGAATGAGTCCTAAAAGCAAACGTAAGAACAAACAGTAAAAAAACCAAAAGCCATGGAGAAGATTGTAGGATCATGGGACAATAACCAAACAAGAGAACCCAAAGAAGATGATGAGGGACAAGTGTTAGGGCTTCCGGGGTTTAGGTTTCATCCCACTGATGAGGAGCTTGTAGGGTTCTATCTCTCTAAGAAGATACTACTGACGAGACCCAGCAAGATCGATGAGATCATCAGCCAAATCGATATCTATAAATTCGATCCTTGGGATCTTCCTAGTAAGTTTGTTCACTTCTTTCTTTTTGTTTTTTGTTTCTTGTTTCTTGTAATGTTCATGTTCTTATTATTACAAGAAAAGTTGAGACTTGCATGCATGTTTATGTGGAGATCTTCCATATTTCTCTTGTGTTCTTGTGCTCCAAACCATGTAATATTACATCAACAACAAATATACTCTAGTGATTATATTCATATGACAACAAGAAAACATAAAATTGTAGTTTTTATTTATTTTTTTGTAACTAAAATTGTAATTATAAATTGTTTTGTAGGGTCGAGGAGTACGGAGAAGGAGAGTTACTTCTTTTGCAAAAGAGGAAGGAAGTACAGAAACAGCATAAGACCGAACCGAGTGACTGGTTCTGGTTTCTGGAAAGCCACAGGAATAGACAAGCCTGTCTATTCCGACACTGGAAACAAAGCTGTGATTGGTCTAAAGAAGACACTAGTATATTACCTTGGAAGTGCGGGAAAAGGCAACAAGACAGATTGGATGATGCATGAGTTTCGTCTCCCTACAGAAAATGACACCATCCCTGGTAGCCGCATTCATCCTAATCCTAATTCGCTTTCTTCACTAAACGCTGTAAGTTTGTAACCTACTCGATCATGGTTGACTACTGTAAACGTTTTAAATATAAATGTAAATTACGAATATGGAGAAATATCTCATATCTTCCAGATGAGAAGAGGCTAGACTAGTGTAGTCTTTCCATTAATTGTCAGTTAGTTTTAAGTTAGATGCCGAAGAAACTTAACAACGAGCTTGCACCTGACAGATAAAAAAGAAGTGCTTATGGTTTATTCATATGATATAATTTCAGGAAGTGTGGACTATATGCCGGATATTCAAGAGAAATGTGTCTAGTCGAAAATACACACCGGACTGGAGAGAATTAGCATCTGGTAAACACGTGAAGTCGCAACAATCTAAGTACCAAGAAGCATATATCAACTTTGGTGACAATGAAAGTAGTAGCAGTACCAATGTCATCAACTATGAGAGGAACGTTTTCCAGCTTCACCAAACACCTAATCAGCATGAGCATCAGTCCATTCCAATGGACACTACTACTACACACATTGATTCGGTTCCACAATTCTCCATCGACGACATTCACAACATACCATACGAGAACTGGGACGAGCTTAGATCGGTTGTGGATTTTGCTTTTGCTCCTTCTTCTGATTTTAGTTAGATCTTTAAACTAATTAATTAATTACTATACTACTTGGAGATGATCTTGTTAGTTGTTGCACGGAGATGCACACTGATCATTAGCTTTTTGTTTATATATGTATGTATGTATCTTGTGTATATGAATGTAACCTGATTGTATACTATGGTTGATATACATATATCATATATGTGTGTTATTATCCTATATGTAAATTTATTCATGTAGTGACCTATTTGCATATTTTGTCTTGGTAACAATAAAAAACCAATTCTTTTTTGCTTTTTTTTTTTGCAGTTATCATTCCATGATTTAAGACCCAGCTACATAAGGTCAAAAAACTAAAAAGAAAAATACCTTAAGAAAAACCCAAGATATCAAAACGATAGGTCAAATTATTAATGGACACAATATCCGTAAACTATCTCATGTTGATCATGGTACACACTACAAACTTGATCATCTTTTTTTTTCTGTCTTTTTGATTATTGTAAATCGTTTCTTAGCTATATATATACTTATATATTCTCCTGGTCCTGGTCTCTCTTTTTTTTTGGCATTATATGCGTTTATTCTCCTTTCGTTTTTGTTTTCTTATTATAATATTGGTTTGTTGATAATATATGAATGAAGCATTTTTCATATTATATAGTATATGTACTCTATGTTTGATTCAATTGGGTCTAATAAACATGATCTTCTTTTCTTTTGCTTATTATAAATCCGTTTTTTTGCTCGTTTATGATATGTTTTCTCTGTATATATTTTGCTGAGTTTCTCTGTATAAACATAACCTATATGCATATTACTAAGAGCAAGTTTTGACTTTTGATTAATATAGGGAGTCCCGTGTTACTTCTGCTCGTATCATTGATAAAGAAGTTGTAGCGAGCAGACGCATAGAGCCATAACAATCTAATACACCAAGAAGCTTCATTGTTTCAAGTAGCAGTACGTAGTAGTAACAAAAAAAAAAAAAGTAGTAGCAATGTCATCAACGTGGAAAGCAAAGAGAATCATGAGATGAACGTTACTAGACATGTCGATTCCTCTTTTTCAAACTATTTTTTCGTTTGTTCCTTCGAATTCTCACATGCATGTAAGTAACCACGCCTCTCTCTCTCTCTATCTATATATACGAGCTCACAGATATTGTTTTATCTCCATATATCTATCTAATATAACCTCTATGTTAAAATTTTGGAGATCTAGCTTCCGATTTACTAGTTAATGTTGCATCACATTTCTCAGATCTGTTGTTTTTTTTTGTTTTTTTTTGTTTAGTCATATTGTTTGGATTTGTCTCTGGAGGCAGCGGTTCATCGATCAATTCCTGGGAAATTTATATTTGTTTTTGAGGACATGAATCGATCGATAAACCTCTGCATCCAGCGCTTCTCCTTCCTGATTTGTTGTTTTTTTTTTTGGATAAAGATTTGAAATTTAGGCCTAATCTAATTAAAAGCTGAAGTCTTTAGTTGTTGAGAAAGTGAGGGGAAAAAGAAACAAAGTAAAAAAATGTAAAAAGGACTTGTCTCTTTTGAGTAATTTGGTTTTCTTTCTGTTTGAAAAAGTAGTAGCAATATCATGAACGTGGAAAGCAAAGAATGTGTTGTATATTGATGGGAATTTTACTCCAGTGATTAGAGAGACTTGTTCAGTTCAGTTGTATGTTTAAAGTTACAAGAATTGGGTTGTGAGTTTCACACCTATTTGTAATCCACAGCTTTGTTTTGACTTCATGTTTAACTGTCATAAAGTAGGCATGCTTAGGACTTATTTGGTGAACAGGATTTTGGTCTATGTGTACCGAGAATTTATCCAAGACTCGCCACGGTATTGCTGCAGATGCACTAGTAAAGAAGAAGATTGATGTTTGTGATGTTCTTCTGATTCTCGCTTGGGCATAAGCAGTATCTAAAGTTGTATGCATACTCTTTCTCTCTTTTTGTGCATCATTATGCGAGATTCTGTATCAGATTATCATGCGGACTTCTTACATTTACATAAAAAAATGCAGAGGGATAAAAAAAAGGTCAGCTTTGCTGGGTCATGGAATGTGAATGTCACACCCCACCGGAGCATGAGCTGAAAAATAAGGTGACACCAGAGCATGTTAGTCTCATTTTCGACTTCATTTATAATACATGCCATCTATTTCTAGAAAAAGTTTCTTCAACATGTATGGTTTTCTATATTTTGTTGGCTATAAGAGTATGATAACTGGCCTGTACCGACTCATATTATGGATCACCTTGTTCATATTGCCTGGCAGCAGATTAAATGCGTTGGTCAACTTCCAGATGAAGTTATTGCTCTTGCCACTGCATCACATGTTGAGAAGAAGTTGCAGTTGTCTTCAAGAAGTCTGAGGATTGATTTTATTGATTGTACAACTCAGGTGAGCATCACAATCTATGTCCGGGAGTTGCGTATCAAGTGAGTTCTTATTTATGGGTTATATGATTATATCTCTAATCCATAAAAGGCATGGTCATTCATCTGTTCTCTTATATAGTTACGCTTGAGTGATACATTATAAGTTCTTTGCTAGCAAGACTCAAATCTATTCCAGCTTTACATTTTCTAGTTTTTGTTAAGAGTCTTTCTGAATCCGTCAGTGGAAGTGGACTTTATGCTTCTGATCACTCACCTCTCATGCTTTCCTTACTTGGTCAGTTTAATGCTCATTTATTGAGCAGGACAGAGCACGTATAGAGCATTTGGTAATTAGTGGAGTTGGCCTTCCCTCTGGACAAGGTTCAGGTTCCAGCTACGTTGGAGCTGCACTAAAACACCAGGTGCAGCAGGACATATAAANTTGGTAATTAGTGGAGTTGGCGTTCCCTCTGGAGAAGGTTCAGGATCCAGCTACGTTGGAGCTGCACTAAAACACCAGGTGCAGCAGGACATATAAAGAAAAATCCAGCAGCCTGTCGTGGAGCCCCAATGGTCCACTGATTCAGATGCTGATATTCGTAAATCAAGCATGGAAGCAGCTCGAGAGGTTAGCTTCTTTATTCCAGATGTCTAGAAAACTAAAACGGCATGTTCTCATCTTTGTTACTAGTAGCTCATTTTTTCTAGACTTCTAGGTAAAGACATCTAAAATTTTGACTACATGAGAAATGCTCTTTATAGGTTTCGTCTCAAGTTAAATATACTTCATAAGATAAATTTCCAAGCACAAATGCGTTAAACAATTTCTATTGTTTAGTGGGCCTTGGTTTAGGCCTTTACCTACATAAGCAGGAAACCGTACGTTGTATTATAATATACCCTAATCTTGGTTTCAGCTCCCATATATAGGGAAGTCTTCTTCATCACTTTTTCCCTCCCGCTTTGCCTCCTCTCAAGTCTCTCTAGGTTTGTTTTTTTTCTTATCAGCTTTTCTCGCTTCTTGATTCATGTTTTCTCTTTTAGTTGATCATGTATTTATAGCTCTTGTTGTTAATCTTCCACTGAGCTTTTGTGATTACTAAGTACATGAAGCCGTTTCTGTCTAAACCTAATTTTCAAAACCAAGTATGTTTTGATCTATGATTCTTGCATGTTGTTTATTTTCCCTATTAGGTTTCTCATTGGATTTAAGTTTATGTTCTTCAGAGTTATATATATTTTCAAATTTCTAAACAGCTTCGTATGTCATTTTTTTATGCAGAGAATTTTGTAGGTGTGAGGAAAAAAGCTAGTCAATATGGTAAGCTTTATCTTATTCAACGTATATATATATGGTACCATTAACTTATTTTTCATGTGATCTGAGTTATGTAACTGTATGTTTTTAATATTGTAGGTGAAGTTTACTGCTGAGCAGCAGAGGGGAATTATGGACCTTAAACACAATATCCGTAACATGTCTGTCATTGCTCATGTTGATCATGGTATAACTTGATCCCCTTTTGTATTGTTTATTTCATCGTTTCTTCAGTACATTCTCTGTTTTTTCTTTTGCTTTTTATGTATATATTCTCCTGTTTTAACGATTCGTTAATGATATATGAATAAGCGTTTACTTTCCAGTTTATCTCTGCATATATTTTGCTCAGTTCTGATGTCTCTCAAATTCTGTACTAAGTGTTTGTTTTGATTTTTGATCTATAGGGAAATCCACACTTACGGACTCGCTTGTTGCTGCTGCTGGTATCATTGCCCAAAAAAATGCTGGTGATGTGCGTATGACTGATACTCGTGCTGATGAGGCAGAACGTGGAATCACCATCAAGTCCACTGGTATCTCTCTATACTACGAGATGACTGATGCGTCTTTGAAGAGTTTCACTGGAACTAGGGATGGAAATGAGTATCTCATCAATCTCATTGACTCTCCTGGGCACGTTGACTTCTCATCAGAAGTTACAGACAGAGACTGTTCTTAGACAAGCTCTTGGTGAAAGGATTAGGACTGTTTTGACTGTTAACAAGGTGGATAGGTGTTTCCTTGAGCTTCAGATTGATTGTTGGTGAAGAGGCTTATCAGACTTTCCAGAGGGTGATTGAAAATGCTAATGTCATCATGGCTACTTATGAGGATCCTCTGCTTGGTGATGTTCAGGTTTACCCTGAAAAGGGAACTGTGGCTTTCTCTGCTGGTCTTCATGGATGGGCTTTCACTTTGACCAATTTTGCTAACATGTATGCTTCCAAGTTTGGTGTTAATGAATCTAAGATGATGGAGAAACTTTGGGGTGAGAACGTTTTTGACCCTGCAACCAGAAAATGGACCACCAGGAACACTGGTTCAGCGACCTGCAAGCGTGGATTTGTTCAGTTCTGCTACGAACCCATTAGGCAGATCATCTCCATTTGT
>OVAP01001863.1:0-21730 GCA_900406295.1 Aurinia saxatilis | reverse complement strand
ACCGAATAACCGAACCGAAACCGAACCGAAGAACCGAACGCCCACCCCTATGGAAGACAGACAACCTTTGGAAAGTAATTTAAGTTTTTGAGGTTTTGTCTCCTTCTTATCTACACGCTTCGAGATCCCTTCTCCCTTGAAAATATCATTTTTGGTTTCGAAATTGAGAAAACGTCTCATTCCCCAATTCAACGATGCTTAAGAGTTTGTCCCAAAGTTATATATTGATTCACATCAACACATACAAAGCTTGTGACAAGATCTCCTTTCTTCTTCTCTGTAAATATACCAGACCTTCTTCTTCTCTGTTTTCGTCTCTCTGAAAACAAAGAATCATGATAAATCCTTTGTTTTCAATCCAAAACTCTCCGACCAAGTTCTTGAAACCACCATTTTCTTCCATTAACACCAGACAAGAGAGGTGTAGCAAAAACAGTAATATCCTTTTCATGGTGGAAACCAAATCTAGAAGAGCAAAGACATACGCTTGTCTTTCCATATCTAGAAGAAGAAGGAACAATGGTGTGTCTGAATCTGAAGAAACGGTGAAGTTTGAACAAATGGGTGGTGGAGGAATCTCTGTTTTGTGTGGATTAGGCTATTGGGTACAAGGGTCAAGATGTTTCCCATGGCTTGCTCTTAACTTCCATATGGTTCATAGTCTTGGACTCCAACCATCGACACTTCAGCTTGTGCAATACTCTTGTAGTCTTCCTATGGTGGCTAAACCTCTCTATGGTGTTCTCTCAGATGTTCTTTATATTGGAAGTGGTCGTAGAGTTCCTTACATCGCCATTGGAGGTTAGTTTTTACAAAGCTTCTCTCTTTGTCTATTGTCTGTCTTGAAATCATCTGTCTTAGAAATGATTTAATGTGTTCTGAAATCTAGAATGTGTCAGTTTCATTGCAGGTTTTAGCATGGGGTTCAATGGCAATGTTCCAAGGAGCTAGACAAGTACTTCCTTCTCTTATGGCATTTGCTCTGCTTAGTAACCTTGGTGCATCAATCACTGAGGTTGCAAAAGACGCTCTTGTTGCGGAATACGGTCAGAGATATAGGATAAATGGTCTTCAGTCTTACGCACTCATGGCTTCAGCGGCTGGTGGGATACTAGGAAACTTACTTGGAGGATATCTGTTGCTAAGAGCTCCTCCTAAGATCTCCTTTCTTGTTTTCACCGCTCTGTTGTCTCTGCAGTTGGCTGTTTCTTTATCTTCGAAAGAAGAGTCTTTTGGCTTACCGCGGATAGCTGAAACAAGCTCGGTTTTGAGAAGCGTTAAGGAACAGTTTTCGAATCTTATGGAAGCCATTCAGGGGGAGGAAATCTCTCAGCCACTGATTTGGGCAGTAGCATCCATTTCAATGGTCCCACTTCTCACAGGATCAGTATTCTGTTACCAAACTCAAGTTCTAAACCTTGATCCTTCGGTTATTGGAATGTCGAAAGTTATAGGACAGTTGATGCTTCTTTGTCTAACCGTGGTCTATGATCGGTACTTGAAGACACTTCCAATGAGACCACTGATCCATGTCGTCCAACTTCTATACGGTTTATCAATCCTCCTCGACTTTATCTTGGTGAAGCAGATAAATCTCGGATTGGGAATCTCTAACGAGGTTTACGTGCTATGTTTCTCTAGCTTAGCAGAGATTCTTGCACAGTTTAAGCTTCTTCCATTTGCAGTCAGATTAGCTAGTATGTGTCCACAAGGGTGTGAAGGATCAGTCACATCTTTTCTTGCTTCAGCCTTGTGTCTATCGCAAATAGTTAGCGCGTTCTTAGGTGTCGGATTGGCTAATATGATCGGTATAACATCAAGTAACTATTCGAATCTGCCTTGGGGAATTCTCATACAGTCTCTAGCAGCATTGGTACCTTTGTGCTTTATGCACTTCATACCAATGTCAGAATCTGTTATGGAGAAAGAAGTGAAAAGAGGTATTAGTAAGAGAAGCAGGAGAAACAGGCGAGTTGGGAGAGTATCACATCAAGAAACTTCTTCTTATCGACGAGAGAGGGAATCAGAAGAAGCACAGAGATAGTGTGTTACATAATCAAATCACACCTTAGAATAGTAAACTCAATTTTTGACCAAGAAGAGAAAAAAACCTACTTGTGTTGGTCAACGTATACTTTGTCTATACTTTTATACTGAGATCTTCCTCTTTTTTTTGCTCTGCTTCTTACAGTGCAAAGATCAAACAATGCCACATAGGCAACAAGACAGGTTGAGAGAAACACATGTTAGTGATAGCTTTCTTTAGTCCTTTGGTGTACTTTGATTGGTTCATAAGACAAAATTCAGTTAGATTTTCGTCCGGCTTAGTTTAGTTGGTCTGATTTCATGAACCAAACCAATCCTTAAACCTAAGTGTCCGTCTTCTTCTCTTCTCTGTCCTATGTATATACAACATTTAGGGCTGTATCAGTAGTCTACCTGATGAGATCATTTGCCACACCTTGTCCTTCCTCCCTACAAAGCAAGCTGCTCTGACTTGCGTACTATCCAAAAAATGGCTTCATCTGTTTACCTTTTCACCAAATCTCTGTTTCGGAAGCAGGAAAGTCTACTTCTATCAGAATACCGAAATAGACGTCACAAAGAGTTTCATAGATTTCATGGATAGACTATTGGCTGTCTCTTCAGGCATTAAGAGATTCTATCTAACATGTAAACGAGGTGTTGAAGCAGCTGATTTGAACCGCTGGATATGTCATGTGCTGAAACATGGTATCGTTGATCTTCATCTTTACCTTGAATACAATTGGCACTGCTCTTAGAGCTCTTCACTTGCAAGACACTTGTTAATCTGAGACTAGGAAGTGGGTGTGGCATTGCTACTCTTCCCCGGCCTACTTGTTTTCCAGCTCTCAAGACTCTCTTTCTTGATTCTATTCGCTTCTTTGGCCATGATGGTTGTGATTTTGAGCCACTTATTTCTGCTTGCCCTGTCCTCCAGAGTCCAGAAGCATGAGAATCTCAACTATGACTCTTCGTCGACTTACTATTTACTCTATAATCATTCCTTGGCATCGTGATGCCAGACTCGCTCTGGACACCCCGAGACTTGCCTACTTAGTTTACTCCCGACTATGTTCAGATGGAGTATCCTACCGTTAATCTCTCTTCCCTTGTCGAAGCTAAGCTCAGTCTCTCTTCAGAGACATATTCTGCAACCAATCCAACCGATCTAATTAAGGGGTTGAGACATGTTTCGTTCCTAACCATATCGTCTCTAAAAACCTCAGAGGTACTTCTTCCCTTCTAGCATATATATGATAATGTTTTTTCTTCATCTTTTAATTCAAAGATTTCATTTTCTGTATGCAGATTTTGTATTCTTTTCGTGAAGCAATCCCGGTGTTTGAAAACTTGTCTCGTTTATTGATTGTAACTAAGTTAGGAAAGTGTTGGAAGCTTGTACCATTACTGCTTAAAAACTCTCCCATTCTAAACACTCTTGTCATCAACGTACGTATGTATATGAGGTTTTCAAAAGTTTTATAAAACTCTCAAATCCTCTCTGTATCTCTTGTATCAGGGTCCGTTACACTATACTGATGAAGAATCTGAAACTGTTTGCGAGTGCTTGTCTGGTTATTCGTTTCTGCTCTCGTGTCCTGTCACAGTCTTGGAGATAACTGAGTACCATGGAACTAAAGGAGAGTTGGAGCAATTGAAACGTTTCCTAGAGAAATTGCAATGTCTTGAACTCATCAAAGTTTGCTTGCACAAAAGCAAAACTGCCATTCGACACCGCGGATCTGCTACTGCTTGCTAGAGCTCACAAGATTCAGCTCAACATTGTCGCTTGGACAAACTAGTTTATTTGCATTCCAAGTCTTCTCTGTTTATAACACAGTTGATTGCTTTCTTTTGTATATACGGTTAGGTCTGATTTCACCTTTAGACAGTATGGCCTGATTTGGCTCAACACGATCTAGAAAGTCAAATGTGAACACCTCAAAAATAAACATACGAAAACACAAATCCATAACTAAATCAACAAAAGAACACAAAAGGTTCGTTCGTTTGTCAGATCGATGGAAATACATTATTACATAACTTAGAAAGGAAAGAAAAACAAAAAAAAAAACAAAAGAACAGAAATACACCTATATCATCATCACTTGTTCTCCAAACATCACACAAACACACTTGTGACTCTAATTAAACAGCCATGGAGCCTGGTACATGAGTAGCCTTGTGCTCGCCCGGATGAGTGCCTGGTACATGCCCATGTCCATGACCAAGACCACCTTGACCGGTAGCATAATCACCGTCTCTGTAGCCAGGACCATACTTGCTACTGATAGAACCGGCATGGATCAACATAACGTAGAGAAACTGCGTGAACGTCAGGATTATAATGAACGCTTCAATTATCCTCAATCTCCATCCTCTCCATCCTCCTATGTTGATTTGCTTGCATGCCAAGCTTCACATATATAAAATAAAAATCAAATTAATTCCATTATACAATACAACACATCCTTGATACACACATTAGCATGTTATACTTACCCCATGGCAAGAGCTGTGACGGCCCATGCAACGATAGAGGAAGACCCGGCGGCCGCAAGACTATCATTCCTCCAAAACCTAATATGGTTAGCTCCGGCCAACTTCGATGCTATCCCGATAACAGCCGCTAAAATCGAAAACGTCAAGAAGAACGGCGTTGCTCCATTGCCTCCAAAACCTAATATCATCATTTCATAAAAAATATTAGTAACAACATCATTAAATACAAGTTAAAACGATCATGCATATACATGAAGAGAGTGATTAAACGAGGAACAATTTACTTGGGTGGTTAGTTTGCCCATTGATGTATTTGTTAATACACCAACTAGAGAAACCAAGAACAATAAGGTACATAAGCAGATTCAAGAACAGCAATGGTGCTGCTATGTTTCTTCCCACAGTCGTTGCCATCTTCTTCTTCTCTTTCTCGTAGTTTCCTCTTTTATCCTTTTCTCCTGCGTCTTGTTTTATTGCTTCAACACTCTTCTCTGAATCCAACACAAGCTTGAACTTAGTTCGGTGATGATCAAACTGAGAGATATGTGACATAGTTATATAACAAAGAGGTTATGTGGTTTCTGGAAAGGGACAGGTGTCATGAAAAGAAGACGTTTTGTGTTAACCTGCTAACAGGTGGTGAGACACGTGTCGTGAGATTGTGTCAAAGTGTTGGGATATAGCCAGTGGTGTCATTGTGCTCGAATCTCCAAGTGCTCTTTGTTATGTTATCTTCTTGTGTTTATCATATTAAATGTTTCAACTTTACCTTATATTGGCGACAATTTTTTTTCTTTGATATTTCTTTGTCAACAAATTATTTATAATATTCCTCCTGGATTTAATTGACAACGGCCATATATTGGGAGAAGTAATTAATTTATTCGATTTGACTTACTAATACGTGTGATCTTGAGAATTTGTTTATTGTTTTATACAATGTTTCAAAGCAGAGATTATGGTCGAATTATAAGTCATCATCTATAGATAAACATTAGGTAATAATTAGACTAAGGCCTTCTTCAAAAAAAAAAATTAGACTAAGGACTAGTAATACATATTATGAATTTTTTTTTCAGACGTAAACTTTAATTTACCCCAAACTTTATTCTGTTGGGAAAGAAAATGCATGTTGTCCTCTTTAACGTTTTCTCAACATTTTTTTTTTTGTCAAAAGTTATCTAGAACTTGGCTCTCTTTGATCAAAACGATGCCGTTTAGTAATCAACCGACCCAATAGCACGAAACTACTACAAAACGACGCCGTTTGGATAAAAATGATTGATACAGTCATACATACAGGCCACAATGGTGAAGATTCCAGATCATAAAACTGGAGTTGCATAAGACCAAACTATATTACTAAACGTTATGAGATCAATTGACCAATGTACATGTATCTTCATAAATTATACTGTTGCTTATTTGTTGTGAAGATCAACATGTCCGAGATATTACAACATTTCAGTTTCTTTCTTTTCCTGTGTTTTGACAGGTTTCAAGCATTTGTTCTATGTTACACTAGTATGGATCTTTAGAGAATGTTATATCGCAGGAGCCTTGAGGATCTGAGAGAATCAATGAGTTACGGTGTTTTGAAGGCCGGTTTTCCCAAGATCCCGTTGTCTGGCTCGTTCCATTTTCCGCTTTCGCCATTCTTCCAATGCTGCGTGGATACAGAACAATTGTTAAAGATCAAAACCTTCGTATGTAGTTTGTTTCTGATCCAAATTTCAAAGTATAAACAAGAAGATTATATTGTGGTTGTTATTATACTTTACCTTTCAGGCTAGATGCATCGTTTAAAGCACGGAAATCCTTGAGACGCTTAGAGAGATCAACTGCTGTGTTTTGCTTCACGTCTTTTTGCTGCTCCGTTTCTTGTCCTGCAGATGACTCCTGTTGGATTTCTTGGACCTATCATTCAAAGACCATAGTGCCAAAAATCTTTTCACATCGAAAGCATATGTAACTTGTAAATCTGGAATGCTAATGAGAAGTAGAAACTACAAAATGTGAATCATGTACAATGATGTTGCTTACTCTTTTAATGAGCTCTAAAGGTTGCATCGCGAGCCTAATCGCTTCGGCTTCTTTGATGTACCGAAGTTGAGCTGCATTTTATCATAAGGTATGTAAATGAAACAACCAAACACGAAAAGCCAAAGAACAAAACTTTAAGAACACAAAAGATTATAACTAAGCTCAAATTTAGCAGAGTGAATACCAAATTTAACAGTCTCCCAAAGAAAATGACACTACTTCTTCATCTCTAGAGGTTTTAGAATGTGAATCTTTCACAGCTTTGATGTCAAATCCAAATAACAACTCCACATAGTTCCAAATGTTCCAAATTCAGTTCAATAGTCAAAAATCTAAACTTTCTCAAAATCAATTCTTAGCGAGACACTAAACCTAAAGAACGGATCCAGACATCTGAAAACTAGTCAACAAGACTGGAAATTTTGTTGATATGATCAGATCCGAGAAAGACCCATCACAAGATAACCCCTAAAGCACCAAACTTTGATCGAAATCCAGAGAAATTACGCAAAATCAGACTAAACCCAGAAGAAAGAACCAAAAGGGTAATCACAACAAACCTGAAACGAGTCGGCGAGAGGAAGAAGAAGATGAAGAGGAAGAGGAAGTGAAGAAGCCTTGAAGGAGGAAGAGGAAGATGAGAACATTGACAATAGTGAGAGCAATTGTAGCGTTCTTGAAAGAAAATCTCATACGCCATTGATGGTGATGATGATGATGATCCATGATTCTCTAATTGTATCAAGTCTTTAGGATTTGACCAAACTTAGAATTATATGAAGAAACATGAATCTTTCTGACTGGACTCTACAAATGACTTTTAGTTTTCTCATTTCGGTTTTGGTTTTGGACTCATGTCTTATCCTTAATCTTTGGTTAGACTCTTAGATTGTGAAACATCTTTCTTTTTTCAGGTAAAGAATTAACTATTTTACATGTGCTAGTGCATTGCATTTTAATATTTTGATTAGGTGACTTGAATCCAAACTTGTCTTACTTTCTTTGCCTTTATAATTTAATTGAACTAGATTATATTATATTTAGGATTACTACATCAAATCTATCATATTAAGAAATGACAAATTTTGTTGGTTTGCTCTTTCTCAACAACAACATATCCATTGTATTTGGAATACAAAATACATCCAATGGCAGAAAACTAATAAATCAAATCATTTCTTTTTTTGAGCTTATGGTTTGCATCTGTTTGAATGGTAACAATGGATATGACTGTGTAGAAGAACCGGCTCGAGAAGACATTAAACAACATCAAAAACATATAATTCATTTCTCGAAAACAAGAACAACCAAAGAGAAAACCACAATAAACATAACTCTGATCACATTACTGGCATTAGATAGCTTCAACTATTTACAATGTGACATAAGAACATTGCCTCTAAGAACAGAGACAATTAGTACACCGCAAAATAAGAACAAAAGAAAAAACCCGAGAAAACTATGAAATGAATTACCTAAAGAAAACCATATTCGAAACCTGAAAAGAACCCGAATTCATATCGAATCTAAGCTTCTGTTTTTCTTATCGATTCACCGGTATACTTTCTTTAAAAAGTATTGAGGAGCAAACTTGCCAGAACTCGAAACCATAACAATAGTCAGTTCTGGAAGGGACGTTAAAGAGGGTTGTTTCTTTGTCTCTCCTTGTGTTCTTGACGCCTGGGAGCTGCAATAAGAAAGTTCCAGTCAGATTTTTCTATCAGTCAAGAAGATAAATCAAGACACCAGAAGATGGATATTTAAAGCATACCAAGTCCACTAGCCTCTGCGGTTCCCATGATCCGAAGCCTTTTCACTGAAGTGATAAACATTCTGATCAAGAAAAAGAGAAATGGTTTTAGATCTTTAGAGAGCCTAATCAGGATTTTGATAGTTGAAACAATGTTCCATTTTTCGATTCTTACCTCCACGGAACATCTCCAACAAGCATCCAATCTCCTTCCTTATCTTCGTAAGTGAGCACATAGTCGGATGATCCATCCAAAAGTCTTAACGGTTTAGCCTTCTCTCGAGAAGTGGTACCTCAATGATTGTAAACAGAAAAATGTCAGTCAAATTCCATAGTCGAAAAGATCGATTTAGCATTTGACAAGAGTACTACTAACCTGTCATTCCAAAGAACATCTCTTCAAGCGTCTGAGCTAAGTTTTCGTAAGACGAATGAGCTCTCATATCCACTTTCCTGCCTATACCAACTCCATCCATATTCACCTTCACAAATCCCAAAGCCTGAGCTTTCCCATTCACCTTCATTGACACATCTCTAGCCTCATCATTCTTCACAACTCTCTTCTTCCCGTCTTCTTCCTCTTCAGCTCTCGCCGCCTTATTAGCCAAACTGTTCATCCTGTGTGACCCAACTGGTGGCCATCCCACCACCTGACTGCTTCAACAAACCAACAATTTTCACTCAAATACTCTCCAAATCAAATGTAACCATCAAAAACTAAACATCACTATGCGTAAACAGTAACTGCACAGCACATTCTACAGCACAGGACAAGCTAAAAATTTCACCAACTCCATTTCTTCTCTCAACCCACCAAAGTCTAATTACAGGGTACACACTAAAACAGAACCTAAACTCTGTTCACAGATGGCAACATTTCAAGAAAGATTTGAACTTTTTTGGTTTAAAAGACGAACCTTGAACGAGTAGGAGAAGAAGAAGACTCAGCAGCTCGTTTAGACCCAACAGAAGGAAAATCCTTAGCCGTAAGAATCCTACCACGCTCTCTCCACGAGCCACCACCGAGACTGAGCCCTAACCCCAACTCAAGCTCACTCTCATCCGGAAGATTACTCTTCCCAGCTTCCAATTCCAACCCACCACGCATTTCAATCAATACACCACAAAAGAGAGAGTCTCTCAAAGAAACTTAAGGAGACAAAAAACAGAGAGCTTGAGAGGGTATTTAGGGTTTCTTCAGTAGAGACAAGAGATGATGAGAAATCAAAGAAGAGAGGATTTTTTTGGTGGTGGAGAGAGTGATGAGAATTGGGACCCATATGTCTGGTAATGGCCATACCATAATGCCATATTTTTTGTTAACCAAAGTCTTCTCTTTTGTATAATATATAGTTTTTCTATATCATAAACTTTTTGTTTCCGACATTATCAAACCTGTCGTGCTCTCGTTTGCGTTATTGTTGGTTCAAGCAACAAGAGAAAAAGAGAGTTCCAATAAACTTGTTTATTAGTTTGTTTATGTGTGTGTGCATAACAAATTGCTATGTTATAAATAGTCTAGAGAAAGGTTCTGCTTTTTGTTACATCATAGTTTTGTTTTTCATTTGTATTTGTTTTTTTATGTCAAAAGGCTATATTGTAATGGATTGCTCAAGGATCTAGAGAAACTTGTGGATTATAAAATTTACTTAAGTGTGTTAGTAAATTTATGGTTCATTATGTTTCTAGTACCCCCAGAGATCTTAATGTGTTTACTCTCAGCCAAAATTAGTCCTGAGTCCTGACTATAATTTTCAAAATTAGCTAACTTTTTTTTTTTGCCAAAATGTTTTACTATGTATTGCAACATTTTTTTTTCTTTTAATCTTGATACTGGCGGATTTCTTTATGACCGTAATTGCATATTAAGCATTTGATTATCCTTTTATAGTAATCTACAAGAAAATGTATTTAGAACGTATAATGTAAAGACACCTAGTTTTTGTTTATATATTTTTTCCCTTAAGAGTTTAGACCATGATTGTTGTGGAACAAATGAAATAATAACAACTAAAAAGGAGAAAAAAAGAAGAAGAAGAATTGATGGGAAAATATGCATTATTATAAAATCGTGGTGATGAGATATTCATCATTATGTTTGAATGATCCATTTGAAAACTTTTGCAGGCGCAATTTGGTTTTGTGGGAAATTACACTTTTGATCAGAATCATTATCATAGAGTTTATGAGTTTCATGCTCTAGGTGATCGATTTGATAGAAATTAATATCACTGCTTACTTAATACGAAAATAAAACGGTTGTATCAATTGGGCCTATTTGTTCTTATTAGTCTCACCAATGCAAATCAATATCAACCATGCAAATCAAGTTTCTTAAAAAGGAAACGGCTAATTTTTACCATTACTTAATAGTTTTTTGAATAAAATTATTACCATTACTTTATCTTTCATTTATTTTCTTTGACTTATTCACTATTTTCTGATTTTTTTCTATGTATATATTCTTTAATATTGTTAAATAAAAACAAATTAATTTGTTTCCTTGATAAAAGAAGAAAAGAAGAAGAAATGATTTTATAATTTTAACAACAACATTAATAAAATAAAAAATTTCTTCACTATAGGCACTGTTGCATCATTTCATAACTCCAGCGCATTTTTTTCTTTTCACTCCTCCCTCCCAAAAGAAAATACAAATATATCAATCGGTCCAAAAAATATAAATTCCCAAATATAATTTTTTTTAAAAATCACACAGAACTCAAATCATCAGCCGAATATGTGCGATGCATCCGCCCATTTCCACTTTTCTTCGACCCGTCCGGATCCACCGACCCGGATTCACCACCACCACCGCAAACGAAACTGCATTCCACGCCGCAGATTTTACTAAAACACGAGAAAAGTCCATTTCCTCCGTCTGTATGACGACGATTATGCTTCTTCATCGCCGGAGTTTTCCTCCTCGAGCTCATTCCTCCGGCACCAGTCTTGACCGGAACAATCGCACCGTCGTAATTGCTGCTGCTTACTTGACTCGATCCAATATCGTACAACGGCGGAAGCTCCATCTTCCATCTATCGAGCTTCGATCGTAATCCTTCGACGGTATTTTCATCGATACTCCATTCACTTACTATCGAGCTTTCCGTTTCGTTATTGTTAGATCTATCTTTAGCGATTTGCTCTGCTACTTCTGATGGTGATGGACCTAGTTCTGATTCCGTTAGGATTCTTCTTCCTGCTAGGTTAGATCGAATCGGTGTAGCGAAATCGTGGTGAGGTTTTATGTAGTTTGATCGGATCGGTGTGGATCCGACGATGTTTGATCTCATCGGAGTGGTTCTGATCATGTTTGATCTCATCGGAGTTCGCATTTCAGGATGCATTGGGGAGATTGATATGATGTTGGATCTCATCGGAGTGTTTTTTATTCCGTTTGATCTCATCGGAGTTGATGAGACGATGTTTGATCTCAATGGTGTTCCGTGCCTCGATAAGTACGGTGAAGCTCGAGCATGGTCGTAGTTGTTCACCGGTCTATGTTGTTTCTCGTTCACCGTTGCTCTTCTAGGTGTTTTGCGTGCTTGGTGATATGGTCCATTATCGTGTTTTTCCTTTCTTGGAATCACCATGTGATGGTGTTGCCTCTCTCTTGGTGATAGTTCTATGAGTTCTGATTCGATCGAGTCGTATCTCTGGATAGGTGTTTTGCTCGGAATAGTGTAATCGTTCGATTTAGTTGCTTCGGAATCTGTTGTGGTTTGCAGAGTTTCAGATTCGCTGCTCGCTAGTGCGCTCACTGGTTTTCTGGTAGCTATACGGCTTCGTTCAGCTCTACTCAGAAGATCGGAAACAACCATTGAGCTTGTATCACTCTTAGTACGACGAAGCTCTGGCTTTGAGGTTACGGATAGAAATTGTCTTGAAGATGGAGATTGTGGATTCTTTGAGCTTCCTTTGTTACTGTTTAGATGTAAATGTTGAAGATGGTGATCTTCTTCCCCGAGTAAATCTCTGTATCCCACAGCTGATGAGTCCATATGTGTATATAGTGGCATACTTCTCATAGAACCATCAAGCAATCCAACACCAATGTTTAATATTCCTTGAGGTCGACCTGAAGTACGACGAACTTGAAGAGCAACAAATCGCATTCCTGGAGGCGGCGTGCGGCGGTACTCATTGTTGCTTGTTCGGTACCCTGGACGACGATTTGGTGGGATGAGATTGCTGATGAGGACACGAACTGTGCCTACATGAATATCTCTGAACCAATGCAATGCGTAGATTTCGATGACAACGGCTGAAGTATCAGCGTAGAGAAACTCTTCATTGACTCGGAATACGAATTTGTCGTTCCATGTTGGGTTTGTTCCGCCATTGTAGTCAACGCGGGTGGTGAGTTTACGCTCTGAGTGAACCCAAGCTACGGCGTAAGTCTTGGTCTTGCGGGCGACAGGAGCCAAGTCTTGTGCTGAGATTATGTTGAGCTCTAGTAACTGAAAAGATGGGAACATCATCGACATTGGGACCAATCTAAATTGATTTCACACCAAAAATCCTTACGGTGGATTTTTGATGTGTTTTTTTTTCTTTTGGAGGGGGAGGAGAATTGCGAGAGGAGCAATGAGATTTCCTCTCACAATTCTCGAATCAGAGAAATTGGATGATGAATGAAGAAGAGAAAGATTGTTTGATTAATGGTGGCTATTTTGGAGGAAGGTAAATAATGACCATTGCTTCGTATGTTTGCCATCTTTATTAAGTCTCTAAATTTGGGGTTTCTGAGAGAAAGAAAACGAGTCAAGTGTGTTGTTCTTCTTCAGCTAGAATTTGCTATAATTAGGAAATGACTCGTGAGGTTTAAGTTGGCATTGGTCACAAGTTTACTTTTTTGGCAGTGGATTGTTGTCTGGTCTTGTCCAAATAAGATTTGGGTTGAATATCTAAAGATTTCTAGAATTCTATTTTAGAATCATCAAAGCGATAATGAGTATTTGCTCATGTGAGTTGTCAATTTTAGTCGTTACGTTGAAACCCAACTCATGAACTCAATCCCATGCACAACTGATTTTTTCTCTCAACTTTTATTCATGTTTTAATCAAAATATGTAGTCTAGTCTCAGAATAGTACATTAATTTAGTTTCCATAAATCAATACATAGTCCTAAACGAACCGTTGCTTGCCTTATGAACATAAACATCCTTTTCTCAATTTGATTGGTCTACAATGGTACCTACTATTAATGGGCCATTGTTATGGACCAATGACTTTGACAAGTTGTCTATATACCCAAAAAGCCAATTCATGTGAGTGCGGAGTTTAGTGTCCACCCAAAAGGAAAGGTACACACTCATGTGGTGGATATCACTCCCAAGAGACACTTTGCGGAAGTTTGGCGTTTCATAGAAAATCTAAATCAAACCCCACTTATCTTGTTTCTCTTTACTGAGTCAGAGTCACCTCCAACCTCAAAATTTTCTTCATCGATCAATCCTTGTATACTCTGTTTGCGGGGTTCTCCTAATCGAGATCCACAAACTCCATTTCGAGGAAGAACAAAGATTTAGTCAAAGAAATTGGATTTAAACCCCAAAAGTTGAAGACTTTGAGAAGACCACCCAAAAGATGTTGAAGACTGAGCCATCTCTCGATATTTTCTGTGATTCCGGAAATGGGTCTAAACCCGAAGTTGGAATCGAGGAGAATTTGGAGAGGACCGTGACGACTGGTGATGCCATTGACTCCGACTTCACTTTCGCCAAACACAACGTGATCAAGGAACAAGAACCCAGTTTACAAGTTGAGAGTGGAGGAGGAGACAAGGATGGTTTGGTGAGAGATGATGATGATGAGATTGAAAGAGTACCAAGTCCTGCTATGCATTTAGCTTCAGGTTTAGGGATTGATAAGTTTGATTTGTATGGTAGTGATATCAAATTCGATTTACCGAGTTTTGATGATGAGAATTGTGGTGAGTACTTCAGAGGAATGCTTGAGGAGTATCCATTGCATCCTTTGCTTCTCAGAAACTATGCAGGATTCTTGGAGGTATTGTTATTGATTTGACTCAATCATGTAATGTCTCTGTTTTCTTTTAAGTAGTTTCTATTAATGGAAAGGATTTGTGTTTGTTTGTGAATACAGTACAAAGGAGATGTTAGTGGAGCTGAAGAGTATTATCATAAGTGTACTGTAGTTGAGCCTAGTGATGGAGTAGCTTTAGCTAACTATGGTAGATTAGTTATGAAGATTCATCAGGATGAAGCTAAAGCCATGACCTACTTTGAACGCGCTGTTAAAGCATCTCCTGAGGATAGGTCTGTTTCGATTGAAACATTCTTGGTAACTTAGCATTGGTGTTTCTTTGATGATTAGTTAACATGAATGTATGTTGTTTCTTTTTCAGCAATGTTCTTGCAGCATATGCTAGTTTCTTGTGGGAGATAAATGATGACGATGACGACGAGGATGATGACTCTTTTGGAGACCAAACACGGCTAGGAAATGAACAGCTTGAGGTACTTGGTTTTCATTCTGCGGATAAAAAATGATGGATTCTCTCCCTTTTGTGTCCTGACTCACATTGATTCTTGTGCCCATCTTAGCTCAAAGTTGAGACACTAAATTGTAGACGGGTTTGAGTTTGTGTCAGTCATAGGCTTTTGATGTGAAATCTCTATTCTAATGCCCAGTTTTTTTTTTTTGGTCTCGAATAAGCCTGAGGCAGCGGAAGATAGCAGTTCACGCTTGTCTGAAACAAAAGATGGAGAAACGCTATGTAAATATGCAAAAGCGTTTTGGACTATTAATGGTGACCATGAGAAGGCCTTGTTCTATTACGAGAAGGCCGTTGAAGCCTCTCCAAATGACAGGTACAACAATTATGAGATAATCTCTCACAATCTGCTTTGTTTTTCACATTTGAAAACTGAATTGGGATCATCTCATCTTCTATGTTTGGCCACAGCTTAATTCTCGGAGAATACGCTCGTTTCCTATGGGAAATAGAAGAATGATCATCATGATGAAGAAGATATCGCTAGCCTAGGAAAATTCTCAGGTTTATAAGATCTCTTTCTTCATGAAAAACTCTTGTTATATAATATGTATCAGCTTTAAAGCTTTTTCATTAATGTCTGTTCTATGTTGTATCCTAAAAATGACAGAATCTTGGAGATTCGAATGTTTTTGCATTACTCCAACAATGTAATATGAATGCTTATTAATTCGCTTGGACCTACTTTTTCTCAAAAGTTTGTAGGAATTGTGTGTAATAGTATTCAACTTTCCTCTAATGGGTAGACAATTCTTACTGAATGCAGAATAGTCAAAGCATTATTGATTTTGACAACGTTTACAGACATGTCAATAACTTAAAAGTGGTCAAGTAAAATAGTTGTAAAAAACAAAAAAAAAAAATCAAATTGTTAGTGTATAGTGGTCAGTTGAAATTGTTAGTGTAACTGAATTGAAAAAAAAAAAAACTTTTTTTTTTCTCTCATAACATTTCTAAGTGATATATGGTGCTTACATCCATCACAAAAACCCTACCTCCCAAGAATCTCAACTAACAAAAATAAAACAAAATATAATAACAAATTTTCATGAAATTAAAAGTTTGGACCTTGGGGGAATTTCTAGCACCTCAAAAAAGAAAGATAAATTGAACTTCTGCCTCTCTTTTGGCTTGATTGGACTTCTTTTGTTCTTTTCTTCACAATCTTCAATAATCTGCCAAAAAAGAAATATCATTGTAACGACAAGTTGAACTAATCTTCAACCTTTATAATATTCTTCATCACATGCGCATGTGTTTATATGTATAAATGCATGTATGTATAAGTAAAGAAGAAAAAAAAAATGGGTACCGTCATGTTTCTTCTTCATCAAGTTTTTGGCAAAAAGTAGACAAATGACAAGAAAGCCAACTCCAGCTGCTCCTCCTACTATTATTGCCACCGTCTTCCCTGTTGCTCCTGTCATTTTGTTCATCAACCCATCAAATTTCTCTATCTTACTGATCATAGTAATAGTACATTAACTAATGTTTAGACCCATTCTAAGTACTTATTAATAATTCATTGAAATGCTTCTTATGGGTAATAACATTATTAAAAGAAAGCATGGTAAATAAAGTAGTATTAATTTATCTGCATATCTACTATATTCATATGCATTATTGATCATTCCAAGGAATATCTGTTACCCAAATTAAAGAAAGCAAAAAAAAGTACAAACTTTTTTAAAAAATATCTTCAAGATTTTGAAAACATGTCCCACACTGAAGCATTTGAATTAAAGACCAATTAAAAAAATTCAATTTTGAGAAAAAA
The DNA here is from genome assembly GCA_900406295.1 of Aurinia saxatilis. Lineage (NCBI taxonomy): Eukaryota > Viridiplantae > Streptophyta > Magnoliopsida > Brassicales > Brassicaceae > Aurinia > Aurinia saxatilis. Next base: position 5,109 of record OVAP01001863.1, on the reverse strand, counting down.
CTGATGCAATAAAACTCAGATTTGAATGGACCCCATTAAATCAAGAAAATCTTTACATACCTGTAGAAGAAGAAGAATCTGAACTTGAAGAACCAGAGGTGGAGGAGGAAGAAGAAGAAGAAGAAGATCTTCTTGGGACACCATTTGGGTAATAGCTATAAGCTATGAAACACTTATGAAGATAAATCTGACCGGAGATTGAACTTCCACATTCGACTTGAGCTTTCTGAAGTGCGTTCTTGACACAACTACTACAATCTGAATCTCCAACATCTCCTTCACATTGTCCTAAAACGTACACAGATTCGTATGTTGTTGCGTAGAAACCGTGTCCTGAAACTACACCGTTTTGCATAACTCCGAAGGCTGTGTCTCTTCTCTCTTCGAATCCTGTTCCTGCTATGTTGTTCTTCCCACATGTCTTGAACAACATTTCCATTCCTGTGAAGAGTTAAACCGGAAATTACGATTAAAGATAAACCACATCGTATAATCAGGCTAATCCGACCTAAACCAACCAAAACCGGGAAATTCTTGTCTCAAAATAACCGAAAAGACAAACTTTTTATTACCAGAAGAAAGGTTTTCCTCTGGTTTAATCAAACCGGTAATCTGAATTCTGGTTTAGGTGGTAAAACCCAATAAAACAAACTTATTCCACCTTTAAATCGAGGAGATTTCTAAGAAACCAGCCAATGGTTAGGTTAACCGAACCGGAAAATTCAATTTCCGGTTTAATTGAAACCAAAAGGAAGGAAAGAAGAAGCAAAGGGTTACCTGAAATTTGAGAAAAGCCAGCGAGCTCATAGAGAAGATAACAGCCGGAAAGTTGAATCCTTGAAGCAATAGTCTTGCCACAGAGCTTATCAGACAGAACAGGAAGGCGACTGACACAGTTGTAACAATCATGGTTACTCAAGTCACCTCTACACTGAAAGAGACCAGTGATTGTAGTTTGGCTTGTTCCTGTCGTAGTCTTAAAGAATCTTGTTTTAGTGGACTGAGAGACCAATGTTCCAAACATAGCAGAGAGAGCTTGTGAGTATAGTCCAGATGGATCTGAGAATTGCTGTCTTGCACATCCTTTGTAGATTAGAGTTGTGTATTCAGTTGTTGCAGATTCCACAACATTGAGATCTGGAGACAGTAGAGTCATCAAGAAGATGAGGAATGAGATTGAAAGACTCATTTTTTTGTTTGGGTTTCTTGAAAGGAGGATTTGGGGGGAAATCAAAAGATAGGCTGTGTCATTGTGGTTATTGAAAGAAAAGAAAGAAAGAAAGATAGGAATCTTTGTGGGTTTTCTTGGATTTGTGGTACTGATGTAATTGGTTGCTTGGTGGCTCAGTAAAGTTTTGACTGTCTTCTAGGTTTCTGGGTTTGGCTTTGGGTGGCTACACTTTCTCTCTCTCTCTCTTACTTAAGACATGTGAGAAGAAGAGAGAGTCTCTTTTTGCTTTTAACGCTTCTGAGCCATTCAGTTCGGTACAATGTTTTGATTTTACTGCAGCTAAAAATCAATAAATAATTGTTGATTTTAAGCTTTCTAACAACAGTTTAATTATTGCTTAGCTCACCTTTTACCAACTACTAGTGGTGGCCTTTGAATCTAAATCAAAGTAAGTTAAAGTCATTTGTTACTTTGTAGATGTTTGGTTGGTTATTTTGGAAATTGGGTTAGAGAAAAAGATGCAAACTTTCTTGCACTTGAATAGTTTTGTACACCAAAATGTGTTACAATTTTAACTAATAACGGAATTACAAGAGATGGGCTATAAATGGAAAATTATAAAGGGAAAAGGAGGGAGAGAGAGGGTGAAGGTTGGAAGAAGTGAAAAGGAATCTGAGATTGGTTGGAGAATGGGAAGATTGTGAAGTGTGTTTTTTGACCAGAGTACAGTCAAAATCTCTGTCCGTCTGCCTCAGTGTTTTCTATTTTCTATGAACACTTTTTTGTTTGTCTTCACATCGTTGTCTTAAAACACTTATTATTGATAAAATCTTACGGTTTAAACCCTCAACACATCTTTTTAGGATTAAGGTTGTTAATTTATATAAGCCTTGATTGTAAGAAATATGTATATATTGCTTTTCTACAACACTGAAAACGAAAAACTTTCTATATTCTTTCAGATTAAAGAGAGATGAATTGCATATTCTTATGGCATGATATTTTTGGACTTTGAAGTTGTAGAGGAAGAAAAGAAGGAGAGAGCTCGCTCAGGTAATACAGAACAAAACAGAAACAGAAACTGTAAAGATACAACATAAATCGAGAGAATAGAGGATTTAGCTAACTCTTGATAATACGAGACTTGAAATGTCCTTTCAAGAATCTTGTGCAGGATCTTCGGTATTGTCATCGCTGGGTAAACCAAATATTCTGAGATTTCGGTCCATTGAACCAACTGCTATGTATTTGGTGTCTGGACCAAACTTGACACACGTTGCTTTACCTGCACAAAAATTATGGATTACAATGTCTGCAGAGTAGACTCGGAAGGAGGGAAGAACAATAACTTGAAAATCCTAATCATATGGCATTTACCTGTACCAGAAAGATCAGGAAGAGTCTTGATCTGGTTCCATTCTGCTTTTACGCTAGCCGTTTGGAATACTCTGAAACGTTGAAACACACAAGTTTTTTATTAGTAATGATCTGCAACAGAGAACATATGCCCAAAGTGCACTTCTGGTAATAAAAGGTTCTCGAGATTGCATATTTATCAGTTCCATGTATCCATAAGAGCTATATAAAAAAATTCCCTACATTTGTGTGTATCAATGTAAACCTCACCTTATATCTGAAGCAGCAATGCCAAGATAAGATCCGCTATGGTCAAACTCCACTGCACACAAAAATTTTCATTCATGTCTTCGAAATGAAAACCACAATCAACAAAATTGATTTAATAAGAGGTGCTCAGATTGTTAAATACCTGAGTTTGCATTTGGAAAGTCAAATGTTCTGAAGTTCTTTAGCTTACGCAGGTCCCACAGCCTCACACCATCTAGAGCAGCAGTCTGAACGATTTCAAGAGCAAAGCACAATATCGGTCAGTCACAATAAAAGCCAGTGGTGATACTCATCTTTCTTTTCCAGTTAGCTCCAACTCACCGCAAGGAAATAACCGTTTTCAGAAAATGATACAGATGTGATTTCTCCAGTGTGTCCACCAAATTTTGCCACATTTGCCTACCAGTAAATACAAATAGACGAATTAGAGTGAGAACAAATGGAGAATACTGAAGACGTTAGATGATCTCATGGACAGGGAGGGTCAGGGACTTTTACCTGACTCTTTACATCCCAAATCTTGACAATAGATTGAGCAGTACCAGTTCCAAGAATAAGACCATCGGGATGAAAAGCAGCAGCCGTGTAATCCACCTTTTCAGAATCATCCGTTACCTGAATAACAACAAGCATGAAAATAACGCCTAAAATAAGGATTCTTTCTAATGTTGTATTTCACATTATCAATATTCCACTAATGTTTCTCATTCTTTCTATAAATATTACTATGCTAGCTGAAACTGAAAAACAGTTATAAATGCTTATGGATAAGAAGTTAGGGGACCTGGGCAAGGCATAACCCGGAGGACAGATCATAGAAGCACCATGTACTGTCAAGAGATGCCGACACAAAGTATTTGTTTGTTGCATGGACAGTTACAGCTCGCACCTAAAAACATCATTGTACGTATGTTAAACAGAGCAAATACGAATGAAAGGTAAACTTGCATGCGATTGTACCCTGAGTTCCTCAATGTCATGTCATCCTTACCTCTGCCGAGTGATCTTTTAATGTATGCCTACAGGCATAGTTCCCATCCTCAGAACTCCCCCAGATACGGACTGTCTGCAATGTGTCAAACCACCAATCTAATCAATCCATTATGTATGTCAACCGATTTGCGTTTGTTAAATAGCAACAACTACCAGAAGAACGGTAATGCATCAAACATAACATAGAGAGACTGCAAAAAAATTAATGATGTTATTAAACTTTTCTTTTTGGAACGAAATGCATCAAGTTAATTATCTAAGCAATTAAAAAGGGAAAGAAAAAAACATAGCCCCATAACAATTACAAGTTATGATGGTGATATGTATAGCGAGTTTTATCAGGTTTTCGAAGATGGCACGATGACTCTTACATGAACACTCTTACATGAACTAGATATCACAGCAGCCTTGTGAGCAGCAACTAAAAAAAACTATACATTTTATATAAACTAGTAGTAAAAATCATGCAATACCAACAAAGGACAAAAGAAGCTCTTATAGAGATGATATAAAGGTACTACAGATTTTAATTATAGAACCGCGGGATTTAGGCCTGAATATAATCTGTACTTACCTTGTCTGATGACGCAGTTAAAACCAGATCAGTGTCACCTACAAACTTAATGCTCGTAACCTGCAAAAAGGAATAATGAATGTCAAACTTGAAACTAAAGTCGAAATTTAGACGAAGAAATAAGAAAATTTTGGCAAAAGACAGACCTTCTTTGAATGACCAGTCAGAGTTGACAAGATTTGTCCTGAAGGACGATCAAAGAGAACAGCTGTTGTATCAATTCCTCCAGTGGCAATGACATCCTGGTAAACATAATTAAAAGAAAATTAGGCATGTAAAATTAATAGAGAAGGAACACAGGAACCAGTGCATACAAAGGTGGTGTACAATAAACAAAATGTAATGAATCAATAATACATAAACACAAAAGCTATTCTTCAATGCATGTAAGAGCACAGTTTAGATATAGTGCTCATAGTATAGTTTCTAAGCTGATGACAATAATCTTGATTAACATCCAACTGACAATTTGTGGCACTGTCAAATTAATGTATGAACACAAATCAGCATGTCACCAATGACATTCAATCACTCACTTCCCAGAACGGGGGGGAACAACAAAAACTGATATAGAAAATAGAGAAGCTCCAGGGGGTCAAACCTTGGAATGCAGGATGTCCATTGAAAAAATCCCAGGTTTGTTGGTCTTGTGAAGTGGGTGGCTTGAGAGTTGGGTATACTTATCCAGAGCATCAACTGAAGCCAATGTTTGAGGGATCTAGAGAACCAATGAGAAGAAATTAAC